>JAEAOA010000299.1:1817500-1822952 GCA_016746295.1 Potamilus streckersoni
ACAACTTAACTGAAACATTTTATACGTTGGTAAAGAATACAACTTTTAAGCAACTCGTGCGTCTCTAATAGTAGTTTATAGAACAAAGAAACACAGGGAAAAGCGTAGCAAACAGAATAGAATCTAATCCTGAACTTTGGACACTGTATACAAAAACCTATGATTTTAAAAGATTATCTAAATCTAGTAAATAAACAAATAGATAAAAATCGCATAAAAGAGAAAAGAGTAACTAGTAGTTCAGATCAACAATGAGACCCCAGGTCACTGTTTTTAACCTGACCGTAATAAACTGAGATATTGTCGCCTACGATAATGCAAATTAAATCAGCTCTGCGTATATATCCTTTCAAAGTTGGAATTTTACATCAGCCAATGATCCACTGATAAATATAAATTGACCGGCCATCTTTGTTTATTCGCTTCATTATCACGTGATTGTTTGAGTATATATTGCTAGTGATGAAATATCAGTCTGTCATTGGCAAGGACAACAGGAGGAAGCTCAAAAAGAACTTGCTGATTTCTCAAAATTCTAGGCAAGTTCGTTTAAGCCAAGTCCATTTAAGTTGACAATATATAGAATATTGCCACAGCTGCGTAACATCAAGTGAAAGAATAAGGTAAGCTTCTCTCTCTCTCTCTCCCTCTCTCTCTCTCTCTCTCTCTCTCTCTCTCTCTCTCTCTCTCTCTCTCTCTCTCTCTCTCTGTCTCTGTTGTGTCGCTCTGTAGATCTATATGTGTGTCTATATGTCTGTCGATATATGTTTGTGTCTGTCTGTCTATTTGTCTGTCTATTTATCTATATGTTTTCCCTCTAAAGGAAAACTTGTTTCTGTGCCTTTCTTGATTATATAAAAATACATTTGATTTTGTGGAAAGAATACATCTTTGATATAAAGTAGTAACATGCGGTGTGCTTCGGACAATGCTAACAATAGTAACACCTATTTACTGTTCAGTACATGCATATGCGAATCACAAAATCGTTCTCTCAGACTTTTTTTCAGGAAGAAAATCCGTTTCCACTTATGTTATTTTAATACAAATGATCTGGAATTTACAAATTAATTATTGAGTCGGATATGATTTTAAAACAGCTCTCGATATATTTTTATTGTGTGAATATAATCTGATAATTGTTTTCAGACAGCCGATAGTACACAGTCAACAAATTGTATGATATGATTGCAAATTTTGATGAAAAAAAGTTATGATTTTTTTAAAGCGTTAGAAGGATAGACTTTTCATTTAAATACGGAGATGTATTAATGAACATTGTAAATTTAATTACTTAGGACTTCTCTTTAATAACCGAGGCTCGTTTCTATGTACTGTAGAGACTATTGATGGAATCGGAGTCATAAAAAAGGTACATCTGAATAATACGAATAATCTGTAACTTAAAGTGAAAATAATGTGATTTATTTGATTATTTTCAAGTTTGTTTTTGGGGAGTTTTTTGGCTGTGAAATTGGAGGATCCAAATGCCTTATATGGTATGACCGATCGTGATGAGGAAGCGAGTTTTCCGCGTTGCTGCTTCTGATGCTGACCGTTACTCCTTTACTCAAAAAAGTTATATTTGTCATTTTTTGGTTAAACATCCGATCTGCCTTATTGGATTTTGTTGTAAAAATCCAGACTGGCACAACGTTTAAGAATGAAAAGTCTGAAAAGACTGATTGGAAACCGTCATATTCTCCTAGTAGCATATATTGTGTTTGAATGTTATTTATAATTGCCGACGGTAGTCCTTATAACCTGAAACAAACGGGTTTTGTGCAAATATAAGAGGACATTCTAGGTCCGGTGCAGCTACATGACAAAAGCTGATTTGTGGCTGCACACTGGTCTGCCTCCATATGGTTCTGGTGTTCATTTTTTAAGTCATTTGACGCTTTGTGGGCAAGGGCATACCAGCGAGCTTTGTCCTGTATTATTGTTACTAGCTTCAATGGTGGTTAGGTTTTCTTTCAGTGTGACTGTCTAGTGATCACGTGGTGGCATTTGTTTATACAGTCATGTGTCAGTTCGATAACAGCGATCTGTTCCAGAACTTGGGTGCATCCATTACGATGTCATGGCCTGATCGAGGAAAACAGGCTTTCACCGGTATTGCTTTCATAGTTGTTGTTCTGGTATTATGTAGAATTCCGAGGAGGATCAACTTCTCTTGCAAACGGATCCTAGGGATATATCGGAGAGCTTGCATATGACATTTATCCGACTGCATGATGTGTATGTGTCCTATTCGTAGATCTGCTAAGGGACCACCACAGCGTTATATGCCTTCAATCTTATATAAGATTAAATGAAATCTGCAAGGCCTGTCCATGAATATTGCAAATTTAGTTATAAAGAACTGATTAAACACAAACTTATTTTTTGTGTGTTCGAGTACTTTAATTGAATCGGAAGGAACACTAGTAACAGAAAAGACAATCTTTTGTTGCTGAACGGGGGCATTCTCCTGAGATCTTATCTTTTGTTTTAGAGGGCTATTAGAGAAAATACGGAAAACGAGTACCAAATGTATCTTTTGTAAAATATGAGGTCCTTATGAGAAAGAGAAACCACATGAGGTACCTTATGGTAATGAGTGGTGTTTTTCAGTTACGAAAATGTTATAGTTTTAAGATCATTTCACCAGCAAATCCTTAGTCGATCCAAAGACATGTATCTAGTATTCAAAAGTAAATACGAAGTATCAAAAATTCTTTAATAGTTCTTGTTGTTGGAAATTGTCTAAATATGTTAGATTTTGTCTCATTTTTCTCGAATACTAGGAAAACCAAATCAAAAGAAACAATAGGTGTCTGTTCAGTATACATCTGCATTGGACGAACACTTTTAGCAGAATAATAGAAGATATGCCTGTCCCAACCGCAGGACTAAGGGAACCAACCCAATTTTTTACCATTCATATGTGCGTCCACAATAGTTTGAGATCAAATTTCATTGAAGAAATTTAAAATAAAATAGGCATAGCAAAAGGTTTGGTGAGAAATTTTAAAACACCCTTTTGATTCTGCAAGTCCGCAAAATTTGACATACATGCATGCACGCATGCACGCACGCACACACATATGCATACATACATACATACATACATACATACATGCATGCATGCATACATACATACATACATACATACATACATACATACATACATACATACATACATACATACATACATACATACATACATACATCCATACATACATACATCCATACATACATACATACATACATACATACATACATACATACATACATACATACATACATACATACATACATACATACATACATACATACATACATACATACATACATACATACATATATTATGCACGTGTAAATAGATGCTAACGATTAGGTGTCCTCTTAATGAAGACTTTGAAGTTCCTCTTTACTCACGTCAGCCTAAATGTTTTCACTGACAAGCAAATATTTACCAACATCCAATCTGAAGGAACACGTTTTAGTGTACCTTACACATGGGAAGACAATTAAATTGACAAGTGGACAAACTAAAATATGGGATACACAGGAACGTGCGTAGGTAAAGCTTCATATGTAAACAAAAAAGCCTCAGTTAATGACCTTATTTACTTTTTTAGGTCCGAAGGATGACGAGCAGGTCTATTGCATTAATGGTACTTTTTGCGATACATTGTGTCAAATCACAAGAGTACATTAATACCGATGAATACTTGCGTGGTTTGATACAAAGAAGAACCAAGAACATTACTGCTGGGAATACCGTGTGTCGGACAAATGAAATATGTAGATTTCACCAGCAGGCAGATTATATGTGGTGTCATACGGATTACAGCAACAACTGGGATTATTGTTGCACTGGTGATTGTGGTTATAATGATGCAAGGAATTACTTGTGGTGTCCATCCGGAAGTAGATGGCAATATTGTGGAAATGATCGCACGCGTGATGTCTACGGAAGATTTTGTCTTGAAACATTCAAATGTGGCGTACACAAGGAGGATCTCAGAGATGGAGACTATTATTTTTGGTGCTATGTCGATCTAAATAAAAACTGGGGTCTTTGTTGTGCGCCGCATAGCCCTTGCAAAAAGCGTTTTTCGTCATCTCCTTGGTGCTATATCAGTGCATCCAAATTAGGGAGATCCTGGCAAAGATGTCAACCAGAAGAACCATGAAAACGATCAGTTTAATAAATAACAACCACTAGTAAGAGAAATAAAAGTGAATTATATACAGTATCTCCTTTAAACCTTTATGGAGAAATAGATGTGTATGCAAGTATCTTCCTAGTTTTTCCTTCCTAGCCGACAACTTGTCATTTAATACCAACAAGTTTACTTGAAGGCTCGAACTTTTAAAACATCGAATCTTGGTTAAATTTGCTAACATTTCTTTCTACTGAATTTGTTTATTTTTCGAAAAAGGGAAGTAGAAGAAAACTGTATTACTCTTTCCTGGTATTAGCCTAACTTAGACCATACAAATATTTCATTTAAAAAGGAAAATCTACTCAAACTTTGCAATTAAGCAAACTAGTATCGTTTCTATTACTATTTAGATAATTTATCTTTAGACATTTTTAATGACAGTGTAAACGCACTCAAGAGTTTATTGAATATTGCACTCGATTTAGTTTCGTTAAATATATAAGAATCACTAAGATATGAGTACATTATTAATCATTTAGGAAATGATGGAGATGATGACAAGGTGGACGAAGTTGGGAGCCATTAAATAAAAAAGGTTTTTTAGTTTCTCTGCCAGTGCCCATACTGCTGCTGAGACTACTACTATTACTACTACTATTACTACTACTAATACTACTACTACTACTACTACTACTACTAATAATAATAATAATAATAATAATAATGGCGACATCATGATGACGGTTGGGGTTTGTATTAGTTTATTTTTGTCAATTATTTGTTAAATCAGACATAGCAAATGGAAGTTAAGTGGCTGATCAAAGTATTCACTATGACAGCAGACTAGGGCTTTATTAATAATAATAATAACGAGGACTTTATATAGCGCATAATCTTTAGAATATCTAAGAGCTTTACAACATCTGACAACACTTAAGACAATAAAATAAACACACACATACACACACATATTATATATATATATATATATATATATATATATATATATATATATATATATATATATATATATATATATATATATATATATAAAGAATACAAATCATATGGCGAATAACAGCCCTCTCAAGCGTACTGGATCCACCAAGGGATCACGTTTGTCAGGGATTAATTAAAATAGATGTAATAAACTGACGACGAACAGTACGAAACTAGTAACTAACTAGCCTAAGCGCTTTCGACTCTTAATGAGTCTTTTTCAAAGGCAAATACAAAACATAGTTACGACAAACAAATAAACACAAAAACGTTACGTTTGTAAACCTCTACATTTC
>JAEAOA010000300.1:0-15000 GCA_016746295.1 Potamilus streckersoni
ACAAACAACCTACATTCACTAACACGACGAACGCTTGATGTCACAGTACTTGACGAATGCTTGACGTCACAGTACTTACACATTGCTACACTCTTACCAAGTGTTCAGTACCGTGATGTCATGCCACCTGGGACCATTTCTCTTGACGCTATACAGTCCCAGAGTGTGCTAATACAAAATTCCCCTTGACGCTATATTACCCCACGCTGTGCCATTTTTCGCCAAAAATCTTGACGCCAAATCGTCCCAGGCAATATTTTAATGATAACTCCCATTGACGCCAAATCGTCCCCTATTACTACTCATGCTTATATATGCATGGCGGCCAGTATTAATGGTTGAGGAAGAAACCGGGAAATCCACGGAAAGAACCACCGACGCACGAGGAGCTACTGGCAAGCTTTCTCATATATCCACATTCGTCGAATCTTAGACTCGAACCCACGCAGACAGAGGTGAAATGGCAGTGATCAGTAACGGAGAGCCCTTTAGACCACTCGGCCACTCGAAGACCCTCCTTTTGCAAATGTGACATAGCCTAAGGAACATTGTCAAATAATTATTATGGATTAAGAACTATAAAAATGTTTTGTTTCTTTAATGTTTCATTGTCATTGTAAGGAAAGCTAATTAGTTAAATAATGTTGCTAAAATATCTGCAAATTAATAAAAAAAAATCAAAACTTGTTAGCTTGGGCCGAAATTACAAGACGCCAAGGAGTAAAAAGAAAGAGTGCATTTAGCTGCTTTTGTGTAGGTAAATAGTAACCATAACATTTATGTTATACCTAAACAGGATAACGTTCATGAAGATATATTTTAAAATAATCTTAGCTACTACTTTTCTAAGTATAGACATGATTCAAGGAGTCCTGATCGTTGAGATAATATTTACATGTTCTTCAAGAAACTAAACCAAATATCTTAGGCAAATTTAAGTCGTAAACATCCAAAACAAACATTTTAAAAATTATAAAAGTATGGATATTTGGGATGTACAATGAGTCAGAAAACAATTGCCTGGCAATAAACATGTAAGAAGACAACTATATTTTCCTTTCTTGGCTTGTATGCAAGAAACCGATGTTTGGTCTAGAAATATAAATTCAAAAATTCGACATATAGCATTATATGCACTAGCATTTAATTGTCGCAATAGGCCAGTGTACAACCATTCATTATGCAGTAATATTCGCTTTACGTCAGGGTTATTTAAATATCCAACCCGACACTATATAAGTTTCATATTAATAACAGCGAGTTGATGACGTATACATAGGTTTTATGCGTCTTTATTTACTCATTACCCGCTTGAAGTCGTCGAATCTACTGCTCTATTAAACTTAAGAAACATTTCATTTCTAGCTGCTTTTTCAAGGCGGTGGTTTAAAAGCTGATTTATCAAACTAGACGATGTTTCATTACTGAAAATGAATCAAGATTGGTGTTCAATGAAAACTGGATAATTTAATCAACTATTTAATTTGAGCTTACAGTGTGCTACAACTTTTGGCCAATGTTTTCATTTATTCTGTTCAATTGTGATATTTATTCCTCGAAACTTTCTCAGTGATTTTAGCAATTGCTTATTATTTACACGATTGCATTTGACTGTTAGGAAGAACGTGATTTAATTTAAAAGCCTAATAATGTTATCCTGGCGAAAACAAAATGGTGAAAACAAATCATTGTGAAAGGTTAAAATGATATGTTGATGTAACTGTCATAATGATTTGTATTTACAATTTCAAATAATAAAATATTTAGTCACCGCTTTTTAATTAACTATCATCACCTTCATAGATTTCAAACTAGAAACAGAATTCATCGCATCACCAGCCTCTTTTAAAGATCGACACAAACTAAACAATATCATCCATATCAAATCCCCTGGGGTTCCATCCATATCAAATCCCCTGGGGTTCCATGTAGGATCTCAATCCTTTATTTATTAGCTGGCGTAGGAAAACACCGAGTCCGCCATGCCGAGAAGAAATTCATAAGCCATATCAAACGAGTTTTTTCTACAGGCTAGGAACAAAACACAAATGCAGTTTAGTAGTTTTACATGCACCATATCTTACACTTTCAAACCATTTTACGGTGTACAGTAACTTTGATTTGGATTTTCAGAGCGAAAAGGATAAGGGGTTGTATTGTTAAGCCACTGTATCTGATTTATTATAGAATGCTTGAAAATTTCTTTGGCCGAAATTATATTTTCTTGATCACACTAGGATTGTTTTTTTTTTATAAAAAAAGTCTGAAATTCAGTAGCTTAGTGTCGTATCTTTTCTAAAATAGATAGATAGATAGATAGATAGATAGATAGATAGATAGATAGATAGATAGATAGATAGATAGATAGATAGGTAGGTAGGTAGGTAGGTAGGTAGATAGATAGATAGATAGATAGATAGATAGATAGATAGATAGATAGATAGATAGATAGATAGATAGATAGATAGATAGATAGGTAGGTAGGTAGGTAGGTAGGTAGGTAGGTAGGTAGGTAGATAGATAGATAGATAGATAGATAGATAGATAGATAGATAGATAGATAGATAGATAGATAGATAGATAGATAGATAGATAGATAGATAGATAGATAGATAGATTGATTGATTGATTGATAGATAGATAGATAGATAGATAGATAGACAGATTGATAAATAGATATCTTCGCCGTGAACAAAAGTTGTGTATACACACACACACACACACACACACACATATATACACACAAATATTTTGTTCACGGCAAGAATTAGGTCTCCACATACCTTTCTAGTTTGCATGCAACGACGAAAATGTTGTTATGCAGAAGTTGTTTTTTTTTAAAGTCCTTTAGGACATTGTTTATATGCATATTCTTTAATGTTAAGTATTTCCATATCGATTGAAAATATGTTTTTGTATTGATCAAGACAATGACAAAGAATGATTAGCTTATGATCGGAACATATTTGAACGTTTGTTTAATTACAGAAAATACTCTCTCTCTCTCTCTCTCTCTCTCTCTCTCTCTCTCTCTCTCTCTCTCTCTCTCTCTCTCTCTCTCTCTCTCTCTCTCTCTCTCTCTCTCTCTCTCTCTCTGCCTTCAGTAAGTTAAAAGGACATGCTTACGGACTAAACAAAAAGGAAGGCGCTTGGGGAATGGGGCTTGCTACACGAATTCATTATGATCTAGCTCTCAGTTTATGTGTTGACCGATTAGATTGTACTATGATTTGAAGCATTCTGTCTGAAAAACCAATATATACTAAGATAAAAGTGAAGGAGATAAACTTTCAGACATTTAAATAGTTTTGAATGGACTTGCTTAAAAACTTTATTATTGGTTAAAAAAATTAAAATAAAGCATACAATAGATTAGAGTATATCATGCCAAGGAATCTACCATTAGGACTACGCATTTCTACAAAATATGGAATTTTGTATCATTTTTATTGTGTACTTGCTGTTAAGTTCAACAATTTCATCCAGCTCAAATTATAATTTCTCACCCACTTTATGGACATCCATGCATAGACGTTATCTTACTGCATGAGATATAATGATAAAGAAAGCAGTGGAGATTTCCAGGCAAAGTATGCATTGTGATGTAATGTAAACTAAATTTATTTTATGTGCTTGCATTTGCCTACCTGAGCTTTCTCTTAATTGTTACTAAATTTTGTTTGATCATTACTTTGATTGAAGTAAATATGTTGATCATATTCACAAATTGGTGAAAATAATGATACAGGAACAAAACACTGGCATTAGGCACATCAGGGGAACAGATTATCTAATTTTCTAATTTCAGATGCACTTTCATATATATATATATATATATATATATATATATATATATATTTATATTTATATATATATATATATATATATATATATATATATATATATATATATATATATATATATATATATATATATATATATATATATATATATATATATATATATATATATATATATTAGTAGAGATATAAATATTTCTAACCAGTCTTATTAAAAGTTTGATTCGTCAAAGTTGTGCAAGATTTAGAATTATAAGTAATCGTACCATGCTGATGCGGAGTTTTGCCAAAATAAATATGTGGTTCATCTGGAAAAGTAGTTGTGGACATATATATTTATATGTGTGTGTGTGTTGTCAATGCCTATGTAATTTGAATTAATATAGTATCATACAGATTTTATTGATATAAACAGGTGTTATTGCATAATAGTTTGGGTGATTGACCTTTGTGCTTAGTGGTAGGAGTTAGGGATTACATGACAGTGATGTAGAGCAAACATATATGCTTAATGCTGAATTGTAGGCATTACAATTTATAGAAACTAAATTGTATACAGGTTGAGGAAAATTTCCATTAAAATGACGGTCATTTGGATATACGATGGTAAGAACATATTGCATTTTGAATATTTGATAGCAGATTATATTTTAAGATAGTTATCACGTTTAGTTTAGCCTATTTATCTGGTCTAAGAAACTTTGATAAGTGTTCCTTTTTACATCAAGCTAGGTGAATGCCTAAGAATAAATGAATAACCTCAATGGGTAAAGAAAGGACAGTTCTGACTGTCACGGTTACTAAAATAAAGTCTGTGGACACAATTAGAAAATGGTTAGGAGTATTAACATAGCCCCACATTATTCCTTGAATAAGAAGGCTCCAGATACAAGAATAATTATTATAAAAACGTAAAGTACCTGATAATAAAAGACTATGAGGCAACTTAATATAATATTTTAATTTGGTCAATTTGGTTAACAATCAACTTTTCGACATAAACGGTTCCTAATTCTCCATATAAGGTAAATTGGAGAATGTTTTACTTAAGGAATGTATTCCTTTTATTGTTCACCGTGACCTACAGTCTTTGAAATGAAAGAATTTGGAAACGTTTTTTTGCGACTTATCTGTAAAAATGAGAAATAATGTGCCCTTTATATTTGCAATTAGTAGAGATATAAATATTTCTAACCAGTCTTATTAAAAGTTTGATTCGTCAAAGTTGTGCAAGATTTAGAATTATAAGTAATCGTACCATGCTGATGCGGAGTTTTGCCAAAATAAATATGTGGTTCATCTGGAAAAGTAGTTGTGGACACAATGTTTCAACTGTTCAAGTAATATGATCTCTGGGTTTATGGAAATCTTTGTGAACCACGCTGAAAGGAACATCATCTACTCTGTTATCAAATAATTATTCCTTTTCCTTTGCATATTCAACATGGGTCTGTCCAGTTCCTTTTATACAATTCATATGCTTTTGTCGATATGTCTAAGTCACCAACTCATAACCCCTCTAGACGCTTTCCATAACAACATCATAATTAACACTTTGATTTCCCGACTGTGAAATATAGAAGGTACAAATGTTGACAATAAACATACTTTGCAACAATAAATTCAAAAGCTTTCTTGATCATTGCCCATTTTCAGCAATTTTCAAACAATGACAATAAGATTTCTCCTTTTTTCTTTAAAAGGGAATACTAACCTAATATTTATGGCAACATCACAACCTAAAATGGTTCGTAAAGGAGAGGAGAACATATCAATAGAGAATATTACGTGGAGTAATGTATATGTGGAGTGTAGAAAGGGGCCGAGTAGCATCAGAACCCGAATTCTAAGATTTAGGCACTCTAAAGGCTTTTTTCCCTCTGATTTTGACGCTGTTCCTGTGGATGCAGCTGTTACCTTTGTGTCAATAACACCCACAACGCCCAGCTTTACCCAAAACATCAGTAATCCACTATGATGAGATGGTGTTGGTGTCCTCTCCAAACTCTTGACCTCGCAAATCTTCCTCAAGATCAGATGTAGCAGTGACGCCTTTTACTTGTCCTCTTCTTCTGTGAGTGTCTTCTTCATGTATTGCCACCATCGACGGTCTGTCCAGGAGGTAACGATCATCTTTCTAGTGCTTCCGGAACTCCAGAAGGTTTCGTAGACGGCTCATGTTTGAGTGTTCTCGCGTCATATATTTGAATCAGATTGACGAAAGCTGTTTTATATGCCTTAAGTACGGACATGATGGAAAACACCCCTCACACAAACTACATATCACATAACTGATTGACTAGGTATTATAGTCGCGTATTGCACTACTTGGCATTCTGCGAATGTTTGCGGCCCCAGGCTGGGCGGCAGTCCTTTAAGAGGTCGCCTGGTTCAGAGCTGGGCCGTCACGTGGAGGAAGAAACCGGGAAATCGCCGGAAAGAACCACCGACCCACGAGAAGCTACTGACAAGCTTTCTAACATATCCACATTCGTCGAAACTTAGACTCGAACCAACGCAGAGATGAGATGGCATTGATCCGTAACGGAGAGCGCTTTAGACCACTCGGCCACTCGGGGCCCCGTATTAATTTTATTTTGCAAGGGGATTGAAAACTTTACGTTGCGCGGACATGAAGGATAACATACCTTATTTAGTACGGTTGTCTATCTTTGTGCACTTTTTAATCATGCTTGCCTTATATATTTTGTCTTTAAGAGATATTATTTCTTCTGCTTTAAATACTATGCCACCCATGCCCAACTCCCACCGACAGGCGACAATCCCTGACACCAATTTTGATACACCCATTCCCAACGTTAAGGTACCACCGACGACAAACCAGCCCAATCCCCGTCGCCATGTTCAACTCACCACCCACATCCAGACTAAACTCCCCCTCATCACCCACCCCCCAACACCAAAGCACCCCGGGATGGGTGGGATGCAATGCATTTTACAAATGACGGCATACTTCCCCCATATACTATACTAACGTGTGACCGCTTCTTATCTATACATTAAATAAAAATTACACAAAAATAAATAATAATATTATTATTAGGAAATACAGTTGAATGTTCATCGATATTCATTGTGTAACGAGGAAACCCCATGAACTTCAATTTTCGTTTCGTTATTTAATAGATCGTTTCGTTAATGTTTATGTTGTGATTTTTAATGTTTGGCGGGCTTTTTAGTGTCATCTTACGCCTTAGTTTTGCGTTATGGGATTCCGCTTAGGTATATATACATACTAAATGTGGCTCATATGGTGGTGTGTCAGGAAGCGGTACAATGTGAATGCGTCCGCTGCAGTGTAGCAGTGTAAGCACACTTGGTCATATTTCGCTTAAGAGGAGAGAGCCAGACCAGGAAATTAGAAAATAATAGGGACAACGTATTTCGTCGAAAACACAGAGGTCTCTCTCTCTCTCTCTCTCTCTCTCTCTCTCTCTCTCTCTCTCTCTCTCTCTCTCTCTCTCTCTCTCTCTCTCTCTCTCTCTCTCTCTCTCTCATAATAATTTTTAAATCTCTGGTTAACTCTAAAACCAAAACATGCGTTCAGGAATAAATGTAACAATGTTCGTCTTATTTTCTCTCAGTTTCACAGTTTAGACTGTCTATTACACAATGCAAGCTTTGGTGCAGCTTTCCTTCATTTGTGAAAACTTTGCAACATTGTTAGTGGATTGTGCTGCAAAACACACAACTTTTAAATTTTGACAAGAAACATCACACAACTATTATTTTTTTCTCAAAATTGATGGATGAATGAATGAACAACAAGGAACATTTCTCACTTAGAATGTGTAGTTGTATTAATTACATTTGTCCTTTAAATACCTCAAAAAATAGCAGAACCAAAAATGGTATCCTAAGTTTTTTTTACTTACTTTTATTATTTCCTTTCTTTCCTTCTTGTTTTCCTTCCTTCCTTCCTTCCTTCTATTTTTTCTTTTTTCTTATTCTTATGATTATTTTGTATTGCTATTAATCTAGCAATTTCCAATCCCTTTTAAACAGTACAGTTAATACACTAACTCAACAATACGCATCACTGCTATCTCACCTCTGTCTGCGTGTATTAGAGTCTAGGATTCGGCGAATGTGTATATGTGGGAAAGCTTACCAGTAGCTTCTCGTGGGTTGGTGGTTCTTTCCAGTGATTTCCCTTTCTCTTCCTCCACCATTAATACTGGCCGCCATGTATAGCCTATCGTGTGCTGAAAAATGGCATTAAACCTCACAACAACAAAATCGGCATTGTATATTTCAAACAGTTACTATGTAAAAACAGACGACATAATCAGCAGCCTATTCTTCCACAACTCTAGCTTCAGTAGCAGACGACAATGTCAATACGAACCAAACCCAGCACCACACCAGCTTCAATGACACCCAGCTCACTCCTATGCCAAGAACCTACTATTTAAAGGAACAAATGATGCAACATTCAAACATTAGATGACCAAAATACTCCTCTACCATGCTCAACGGGTACAATGTATACTCCGTCCAATTTTGTCTGAAACTACACATCACACTAAAGGGTCTAACATGGAAAGAATTTATTGCGCGGACCGAAAAGAAACTATCCACGTTTTTTATACAAATACACTATACTACAAGATGCAGATACACACATCACATGCACTAAACTTCCATAAGTACACACTATCAAACAAGCACGGATAGTAAGTATTAATAGTCAGACTTGTCACGTATCGGCTTGTTCAAAGTGACATAAAAAAAAGAGTAAAGAAAACAAGCTTTGTAAATTATAACAAAGATAATTTATTGTCCTAGAAAACATGAATAAAATGTAAATATGTTAAACAAGACTTGCGGTTTACAGCAATGATCCAAAATTGTTTGTTCGAAATAGAAACATAAGTCCTGTAAAAAGTTCTAAACACAAGTCTGAAGTTCAATTCCGGTACAAAATGGCAAATGACCACATCCAACGAAAGCTAACATAAATTTTCAGAATTTACACAATAAAGCAGTTTGTGTTTTTCCGTTCCAATTTTCGGGAAAATGTCTTTTTCCAAATCAGCAATGTTGTCCTCCAGGATAATAATTATTCAGAAAAAAACGAAGTAAAATTAGCTCCTCTAACAAAACATGTTGTTCTAAGTAAACATACGAACAGACAACTTCTTCTAGCACAACAATACTCACTTAAGGTAATAGAAGTTGTATAACTCTAAGATGTTAAAATAAACTGAATTTACGACTCTATGACTGTGTATGACTCTCGACTACGACTATCTCTCCGTGACTCTGAATGTCTTACTAAATACCTCGGTATATAACCGAAGCTAATACGTTGTTTTGAATTACAGGCGCACGAGGAGGCATGCAAATCGTAATACTTCTGAACATTAGGAGAACCTGACAAATTATCAGCCAATCGTTTTCATAGCTTTTCCTGAACGTTTTGTTGTCATACACAATACGTGCTCACAATAGTCACATTTACGACTCAACTTAACACTGTTTTTCAACAACATATTAGACTGATATTAATATAATGATATTAATAATTACATTTAATGAAATAAAAAGATTTATACAAAATTCATTCCCTAACACACATACTTTAACTACAGGATCGTAACATACTACTAAACTCACACATACAAACACACTACAGAAGGGACAGGAACGAAATGGAAGAAAGACAAAGACACACACACACACACAAATAAAACATCAACGTTCAAACATACAAACAAATACATCTTTGCATTGGATTAGTGTTTTTCTACTGATAACCCTGACAATGGATGTGCTCTTTTGTTGTTTTGGCAATCCATTAACGACTGGGACAATTGTCACGTCTAGCTGCATGATTTCGCACGGTATAAATGTCTGCTTCTGCGGAAGGAGAAAGAACATTCCTTGGTTTCCACTGGCCAGTCAACAAATCGAATATGGCATTGGTACTAATGATGTCTCTTTTCTTCCTCTTGTTTCATTAGCTGATGAAATCTGCATCTTTTTGCACTTTCCTTTTCTTGCTTTGCTCTTTTAAGGCAGATTCCTCTATAAGGTCGTAAACCATTTTAATCATATTGGCTTTCTCCAATTTTTGTGGCTTTTGAATCAGGTGTTGCCGTGGCCACTATGCAAATCAACGTAGTTTTGGTTACGCTTAGTTATCTTCCAAGGCATGTTATTGGCTGACGAGTGGAAAGACTTTGTCGAAAGACTTCTTTCTTTATCTTTTGCTTCATAGACTAAGGGTCACATGCACCCTTTAAGCTCGCGTTGTGCTTGGTCGATACAACCCTGTCTTCTTTGGCAATATCAGCGGTCGGGTGTGATTTGACACTTCACGCACCTGAAAACTAGACGTATGGAAATCGGACCATACACTCGTCTTTGGATGTCCAACCTGGGAAAGGATTAAAGGAGCTCGGCCGGAAGCTCCAAGCGCGTAGCGGAACGCTGCAATACTGAAACTCCTGCTGTACTTTGGTCAAATTCAGCTGAGAAATTAAACTGGGCTATATTTTATTACTAGTTTAGTGTCTACCATATTCGTAATTTGTCATACTATAACTTGATTAAAACAGTTTCCTATTCAATGAATTTGGAATTTTTTCTACAAAGTGTACCTCACATGTCCCAAATATCAGCTGCAGAAAAAAGTGGCAATTTGATTAGTAACCATTAAAAGTGGTGAGTTTCTTCCTGTTGCTCTTATGGGAAACGACTGCGGATTCTCGGATAGCATGAACTTCTGTTTCTCATACTTCTCTTGTCCCACGAGTGATAATATGTGTCCCATGACTATGTCTTCACAGAATTCTAGTGCCGTGTTGTATTGGATTGACAAATTAACAATATTTCAAACAGGAACATATTGGCAAAGTTGATGACATTACCTGAGTAAATCTCGACTTCCACTGATCCAGGTCTTTTTGCAATTTATGCACACTAAATTTCCTAGCTAAAGACAAACATATAGCCATAACGTTCACAAAAATATATTTCAAGACTGTGCTGATGAAGAAAATACACAATATTGTCTGCACACCATTGAATCGGTTCCTCGTAATCACAATAAATCGAATCACTTCTGTATTTTTTCTCAGATGCCAATGATGTCGTCTTCCGTTTGTGGCAATCGAAAAGAATTGAAATAGTTCACAACGTGATTGTTACAAAAATAGATGGGCTGGTCTCTATCATCAGTGTTGATGACGGATACTTAATGAAGACTTAACCTTTAATACACACGACAACATAGCTAAAAACCGTAAGAGACTTGTGTGTCAAAAATTAATGAAGGTCACCAAAAACCATCCAGAAACATCTTAAAGACTGGATTGTGACACACGGGGACGCACGTATGGATTTTTAATTCAAAGTTTAATTACTTTTTTGGATTCTTTCAACACGTCTTTGACGATGGCATGTGTATGTCTAGTGTCAAAGACGAACCCGTTTTCATCGTGACGAATGCCTTACGCAAAGACGATGGAGTCTTCTTTGCTTTCTTGATGGGGGTTTTAAGCAAATAGTCACTCTTTATAACAACACATGATGCGTTGGACTGAACGATCGACTTAATGGGTTTTGTGCTCGATGAAACATTTGACACAATCTGTTGTGGCTGAAGTACTCAGTCAATCACTTAAGTTGTTAAAGAAATGGCGATAAAACAATGCATTTCATCTTGCCTGATCCAACGTTTTTTCGATGACTTTGAGAGCGGATGAAAAGGAGTAAAAGAAGAATTATGTAGCCATAGCAAAAATGTTCAGAATTCCAAATATGACATGGATAAGACAAGAGATTTTATAATTTAACTATAAAAAATATAACTTTTCCATTCAGTCTCGTTTTTCATGTAGGCATAAGTCTGACCCTCGACGATGACTCGCGCTGAATATATATGGTCTTGGGAGTTGTTGATTTGGACGATACTGTCTGATGCTGAGAATATGGTCCAATAACAACATTTTTTGCATCGTCTCCTTTTTGGTAAGCGGTTCATGGGTCATGTAACGCGTAGTTTTCCCGCCGGTAATGGTGATTGTGGTCGTTGGACTGTTGAAAGTGGCAATTATGTGAGGCTAGTAAGTTCGATCCCGTCGAGTGACTTCAAACTGTCATTAAAACTGGAAAGTTTTAAACGATGGTCTTATTTGGCTTTCCAAAGACGTTTCGGCGTCTTTAACAAGGAAATCCCAAAATCATAGATTATAGGTTCTGCCTTATCAAGCGATAACTCATACTTCAAATCTTTAAACATCACCATGTACTTAAGTGTAAGTGTACGTTGTGTTTCTAATTTTCCGAAGGATCGTTGTTTCCGTCTCTCAATTGTCCTAATACTTTTCTGGTGCAACTGCCTGGCTTTTGTTAGAGATTAACTCTTTTGATTTAATCGTAAGTGTGGAAGATGTTGATCCGGGCTATTTCAGTTGTCATGCAAACACTTTTAGAATTTTTCGAAGTTGCACCCCAATAAATAGTATTATTAGTTTCCGACTTATTCAAACTATGTCTTATCAATTTATTGATCACGTGCCATAGCACCCCTATATACTGCATGTTCTGCTTGGATGAGAGACACTTTTCTCTGCCTGAATTGTGTAATGCGCCTTTGGATTGGTAAAACATACTTGTTGGTTTCGATGCGACCATCAACTTTAATACCAGTGGTTTGCCTGAGTGTTTATATATATATATATATATATATATATATATATATATATATATATATATATATATATATATATATATATATATATATATATATATATATATATATATATATATACGTTTATTTGAATGAAAAGGAAAGCAAAGCTGTCTGAAGAGTCTTGATGTACGTGAGACGAAACTTTGAGAAAAAGAAGACCAATGCGAGGCTCCTTAGTTTCATTGTCTTTGCTTAACAACCACCCAGCTAGCCTTTTCAAGGACAATCATTACACTAGAAAAATTATATTCTTTGAATATTGCCCCCAACAATTATGTACTCTTTGTGCTGTATAAGTGTTTATTTGTAATTGTCTAAGTACACAATTCAAACCAGAAAACTTTTACCCATAAACTTTTTGATCCATAAACTCTATTGAGATAAAGTAAAAAACATATGAGGTCATACAAGCTCTCCAGTTTGAGGCCATAGATTGGCTCCCATATTTATTTCCCGTCTGAGGCTGTGTTGGGTCACAAATCCAACAGCAGGTATACCTTTTGAAACATAAATCCGGCAGGGTTTTCTACAAGTGGATCATAAATCGAACAGCTGGGACTACAAGTGGAACGTAAATCCAACGACAGGGTCTACTAGTGGAACACAGGGCCAACAGCAAGATTTGCTAGTGGATCATAAATCCAACAGCTGGACTTACTAATGAAACATAAATCCAACAGCAGGGCCAATTATGTTAGTACAAATCCAACAGCGCGGTCTAGCGGTCTAATAACACAAGCATCTGGAGTGAAATATGATCAAACGTTCTAGTTCGACCATGTACATAGAAAAGCCAAATTTAATATGTTCAGCGTTATCAAGATCAATACGATTGTGCTATGTACCTTTTAAAATCGCATTTTGATAGACTACCAATACCTTGTCAAGTGAGTTTAAATCTCTCTCTCTCTCTCTCTCTCTCTCTCTCTCTCTCTCTCTCTCTCTCTCTCTCTCTCTCTCTCTCTCTCTCTCTCTCTCTCTCTCTCTCTCTCTCTATATATATATATATATATATATATATATATATATATATATATATATATATATGTATGTATATATATATATATATATATATATATATATATATATATATATATATATATATATATATATATATATATATATATATATATATATATATATATATAAATTATGGATAACTAGAGATAAAGAGTTTTATTCACATTACCTAAAGCACCATAATTTATGCTTAACAGTCGATTAGAACTTACACTATATAATAAATAAATAGCAAAACAATATGGTTTGCAAAAATATTTAGCACTAAATATTTATATGTTAAAACATTAAATTGAGATAATCCGTTCTCTTTCCAAAATTAATGTTTGTAATTTAAGATAATAGTAATACAAACATTAATTAATTTTTTAATTAAATTATTCTTAAAGTATGCAGAAATATTAACTAATTGTAAACAGAGGACATAATTAAAAAAAAATAATTTAAAAATTTAAAACAAAAAATAATAATAACAATAAAAAACAAAACAAAATAAAATAAAAATAAAATATATAATTTAGTTTATTATGGCATATCGTACAAGGTTATTGAATTCAGACCTTTTGTATATACCGTATTAAGACGGTGAATCCAATAGGTTTTTGAATTAAGACCTTTTGTATATACCATATTAAGACGGTGAATCCAATAGGTTTCCTTTCAAAGACGTTCCATCTCAGAATTAACTACATCAATAGGTTGAAAGGAGAAATCTTGTAAAGTATGTGAACTTTTGTTAAAGTGTTTTACAACGTGTGAATTGAAATATATATATAAATATATATATATATATATATATATATATATATATATATATATATAGAGAGAGAGAGAGAGAGAGAGAGAGAGAGAGAGAGAGAGAGAGAGAGAGAGAGAGGAGTACTTTCTATAGAAAATTTTTACTTATTTATTTTAGAAAACACTAATCAATTGATTTTGTAGAGTCAATTTGCATACTAGTAACGTAGTTATGTTCTTAGTACTCCAATCATTTGCAGATCATTATGACCTCAAATAACACTGCATTGAATAAAAGCCTCATTTGTTAAGCCAGCCAATGACAAACTATATATATGGCGGTCAATATAAGTATTTACGGAAGAACATTGATAAAGCCCGAGTGTAATACAAAATCTTCTTTGATACTTGTACAAATAGCCTAATTAGCAAAACTGAATCTCGACCCCAAGAGAATAGATGTGAGATGTCTGTGATCTGTAACGGCGAGCGTTTAAGTCAACTCAGCCACCACCTTACTCCAAGATAGAACGTGTAAAAAATCATTGATTAATATTAACTTTGACTTATTTTCAACTCTTTAACGAATTCATGAGAAAGGTGAGCCTGGAAACTTATGTGCACACATACTGGGCAAGTTGTATTTGTTTTATTACATTCACGTGTATTTTACCAGTAGGTTACTCTATAAGTATCATTAAAAAGCACAATTACAGATTT
>JAEAOA010000300.1:17500-210000 GCA_016746295.1 Potamilus streckersoni
TGTTTACTTGCAGTATGTTCATGTAAATACATTTCTTGCATATCGAGATGGAAAACAAGATTTCTCTGCAAGTACGAAGAGTTTTATGTGGAATACTAATTAGCTAGAAAACATTCCATGTAGTTTATACTCAGTCACGCCTAATTTCAAATACACTACATGTATCGTCAGACAATGGAGTAGTCGAAGTTAAAGGAAAGAGGGAGACGAGGTTGAGGGTTCTAAAAATTAAATTTTCTGCATTCAAGAATACTAAGTAAATTCACAAACGAAATAAAAATGGGATCTCTTTTGACCCAGATTATGTATTCACTTGTATGTTTTCAAGAGCTGTGATCATTTCAAAATAAATGGATTGATTTATATGCAATATGGTTTACCAGTCCTTATTACTCTGGTTTTATTTTCATGAAATCTTTCGCTGTTGTGTTTTCATAACCGCAGGTAATATGGATATATATTCTGAAAGTTGTTTGTTAAGCAAAACGATTCGTAACATCAGGTACTAAGTGTTTCAGCTGCACAATCTGACTAAAGATTAATTCTCAATTGGTTCAGTATGAACGTAGCCTTTATCGCATTTGTATTTCTAATATCATTACTTTGAATGCGTATGTCATAAAGGAAATGTGACTCCGTTAGTCCCAGTATCAAAAATGACTTTAAATAAAGTATGCATTGCACATCTGTACCAGCAGAACATTGACTTGATTATCATTGACAAAGAGATTACCTCTGACCAGGATATTATGAATGACCGAGCGATTAGCAGTTGCTAAAATATTTTCATTTAAAGGTTTACAATTGACTAAAAGATTACGCTACTTTATATATTTAACGTATGAAGATTTTAGCTAATAATGTCTACCACCCCACCCCACCTCCAGACATAGGTAAGGACATGTTGGTGCAAGATCTGGAAATTATTCATGATCCTATGTAATTCTGAATATTGTACTGAGATCAGTTTCCACATAATACCGATGCGATCTCCTGATATTTATAGTCTAATCACTCTAGTGTTATTTATCCAGTCAGTCAAGAATCTGACCGGCACATAGTTTCCCAATGACTCTTTAACAATACAAAATTGTAATATTGCTCACATGTCTAATAGAAAGAAACAGGATGAACAACCAAGTCAGATCGATAGTAATTTACCTTATGTCGGTTGTTATATAACGGGAGGAAATAACTTTACTCCCATTGCCGGTTAGAATTCGACTTGCACAAAATTACAATTACAGCGAGGTCTATTGAAGCAGTGGACAAAGATAATGTCAACGATGTTTAAATTTTACATATAGGTGAATCCATTCAAGAAACTGTCAGTCAGGATTAATTTATCAATAGAACTGATAAGTAAACAATTAATATCATTAAATAAAGTCATGAGGACCTTCATGAACTCCGATCTCTTCAGGTTAACTTCGATAAAAGTGCAGTCATTTTATTGAAACTAACTGCTGCATTTACTAGAATGGTTTATTCTTAAAGTACAAAGACAATAAAAAAGAAAAACAGTACTTAATATACTTGTGTTTAATTACCCTTTCAATCTATAATTATGAAAATTCATTCAAAACATATATCAATACCTATATATAGCTTTTATATGTAGCTTTTTTCTTCTGGCAATAGTTCATCGTTTGTATATCATTGCCATCAAGTAGTCAATATCAAGGTCCGTTTTACATTTCCTCGCGCAGATGTGTTAATGTAAATATTAACAGTTTATATAATGCTTTGACAAATAAAAATACTTAAATACGAATCAGTTACATTGTATTCGTAACATTTGTACGTTTCGTGGATTCGTCTACTTTCCGGTCATAAGCTAGACTCCTGCTGTTTTCAGAATGCAGATTCGAGTACAAAATCTTTTCACAAATTGTTTTAAGGCACGTCTCCAAATACAAGGTTATTATGATACAATTACATGTATTTTTTCTTCTTTTTTATAAATAAAACATACTTGTTTACAACAATTAAATGCAAGGAGAATTTCGTTTAAAACTTGATTGATGTTAAGAAAATTTATCAATCACAGGTGGCATATATTCAATATTGTTTACGTAATAACAGCATAATACTATACATAATGCTTGGCTACCAATTAAATGAGCAAAGATAAGCTGTTTCTAATCATTATCAAAAGTTGCTACGTAACAAGTTTTGAGTAACTGGATCAAAAAAGTGTTTAAAAAATCATTGAGTAGTTGGTATATATATATATATATATATATATATATATATATATATATATATATATATATATATATATATATATATATATATATATATATAAAGAATACAAATCATATGGCGAAGAACAACCGTTTTAAGCGCATTGAATAAAGCAAGGGATAGCGTGTTTGATTAATATAGATGCAATAAACTGACGACAAACAGTGCAAATACGCTTTCGAATCATAATGAGTCTTTTTTCAAAGGCATATACAAAACAAAGACACAACAAACAAATAAACATAAAAAACGTTGTGTTTGTAAAACTCCACATGGCTGTGTCTAGAAGTCTAAGAGCCATAGCGACACCTATTATTTTGTTTATATTTATATAACGCAGATTATATCCCGAATATTTCATTATATCCCAAATATTTCGTTATATCCCGAATATTTCATTATATACCGGATATCTTGTTATTTCAGTAGTAATTAAAATATCATAAGAATATTTAGAAAACTGTTAAAAGAAAAGCAAAGACAAATTCTGCTAGTGAATAGCTTTCATTTTCCAGTCTTATTCGTTTAGACCGCTTGGTTTCAATGTTCTAAGGTGGCGTGTCCAGTAAGATTCCTTTTTCTTCCTGGATTGTATATGTTATATCACAGAAAGTGTGGCCAGAGGAGGAGAAGTGTTCTGTGGCAATAACTATCACAGTGACTTGAGAAAAGCTAAATGTACATGTTCCAAACAAAATGTGAAAACAGAGAATGTTATTTAAGTCATCATATGTAAGATCACATGGCTGAGCGTTGGATGACGAATTTATCAATACTGTTCCAAATTGTATATAGTAGCTCATACCTATCATCCTGCACGAAATTGTCAACGATAGTCGGTTTAATATGGTATAAAGTTAGAGAAAAACAATCTCGAATATATTACATTTTGATACCGAACGATTAATTCATCATAAAGATAATGATATTTGTTAGAGTCAATATCTTATTGTTGGTCGCATAGGATAGTGTAAAACAGATCTGTTATTAAATCGTTTGCTCAAAAACATATTTAACTATGATAGGGTTTATGTTTACACAATTAAACCCCCAACATGATAAATACCAAATAATGAGCGATTACAACGATAACCTTCTTAATGAAAATGGCGCTGGCGATGATATATTTTTGATAAAAGAACTATAAGAACTCGTTCCAGTTAACAAACGTGACTCGGTCTAGCAAAGAATAATCGTCTTCGATGATATTCCGCTAAGCAACCAGGAGATGAACAAGAAAATATATTTTTTTAGTTATCGCGTAACAAAAGATGTAATTATGTTTATCGCGCCCTCGGTTTGCAATGTTGATAGATTTATCAGACGAAATACTGGTTGTTTCATATTATTTTCCGCACTGGACTATGTTGATGTGAGAAATATCGCAAACGATCAAGGCGGTGATGTCACGTTTATCGAATTATATCATCAATCAAACAAATATTTCGTTGTTATTATTTTGTAGAGCGTATATAAAACAATGGAAAAGGATCAGGAAATAATTAAGAATTGAATTACTAAAAAAAATGTTTATCGAAACTCAAACAGCTCTTAAGAAAAAAGTGAACGAAGCTTGACATTTACAAGTTCAAGCAGAAGAAGAAAACGTTAAACTTTTCAAACCTGTTACAGGGGAAGTACTTGGTAAGCAACCAGAAATATCAACATTCTCTCCGGATGAACTATAAAAAATGAAAGAAAAAGGTTTGTTAGCTTGACTTGGAGAACGATCGAAATAAAAAACTGTACAAATTGTAAACGAACTTGTAAGACATATTGCTGATTCCGTTGCACAATAATCTGAGTTTGACAGGCTAATGAGCAATTTTCTTGCACTTCAACATGTGATAACAAGAATGACGGTTAATCCAACTGAGTCAGAAAAAAGATGACAGAAAACCAAAAGAATTGGCTGAGGAACAAATAAAAATGGCTGAAAATTTTGCATATGCCTATTAAAAACAAAATATTTTATATTATATTCGATGCTATATTCTGCTGATTAACAAGTTTAAATATATCAAGCATATTTCGTCGCCTTTATAATAATCTTTTACACAAATATTTCGGTTGATTTTGTCCTTTGACCCATGCTATACAAACTTGTGGAGTGGATTTAGTTCACTAGGAACCTCTATGGATGGATTCAGAAAAGATAGTAAAAGATGTTTAGTCGTAGTGATTGCTAAACTTTTCAGCAGAGTTATCCTTCTAAGTGGAATTCAACGCATTTTGTTCTACTAAATTGTCAGGTTTTTAATGTTAATAATTATGATAGATAATTAAGAGGTTTAACATCTTCCACGTTAATTGAAAACTCTATAATTAAGACAATAAAACTAAGTGCTGTTCCAGTTAAATGTTTATTCTAGACGATATTTCGTGCTGCTACCTGTTCTGCTACAAAACTAACTACCACTGTATTTTGTATTAGTTATAGTAAGAACAGGACCTAGGGAATATTGATAAAATAAAAAAAAATTCAATCAAGCAGAGATTTTCCTGAATACTCAAGAGTATGTGATGTTTCATTGTCGCACTCATACTGAAGATAAATTAGATGATATATGCTAATTCTAGTAATATTGTCGTTTTATTGTATTTCTGCACACGGATAACAAATATATTGGGATCATCTTCGAATCCAAAGCAATAGAAAACTGACCATTAATAATTATAAAAGATTTGCTGCTTTGTTAGCGAAAGTTTATCCAGTTTATCAATTAATTACAATTTTAAACATACATCAACTTATCAATAAAAGGCTATGCAACTAATTCAAAGGCTCATTTTAAAAATCAATCAGACGAAGCAGTTAAAGAATATTGTGCATTTTGTAATACACAGCATTAAATCCAAGACGTTCCTAATGTTACATCTATTGCAATGTCCTTTTAGAAACTCTGTTTGATCAGGATGTATGATAGTTGGAAGTACAGTTTTAATTCAACTCTTAATACAGTCAGAAGCAGCTTTGCATGATATATTAGAAGTTAAATGAGTCTCCATTTTGAATTGTATTGCTTAGGTTTTTATTACCTTTTGGTGTACAAGCAATAACTCTAATTCATGCTTGAGTAGAATACAGAGTGAAACTGTAAAAATCATTTTTTTTTTTAAAATAGACTAGACATTTTTGCAAATAAATCCCAAATAATGATAGAGCTACTAAGACCTGTCCTAATGATTAAAGTTTAGAATAATCGTTAGTGGTGTTCCAAATAATTTCCAATGCTGCTTCTAGTTTAATGGCCGGCAGTCACTAACGAACTATTGTACGAATGACCTGAATTGTGGTAATGTTCCAAGGGTCTTTGGTTGTGTCACAGTAGTATAAATTCCAGTGAATAATAAATAATTTCAGGCAAATTGAGGTCTGAATATAACAATGTAAATGATTTTTTCATTAATGTTATCTAATAACACATATTTTCCCCAATAAATAATTTTATATGAAAAGAGCTAAGACAAAAATGAAAAAAAAACTAACATGATTGGCATATATATATATATATATATATATATATATATATATATATATATATATATATATATATATATATATATATATATATATATGGACATATCCTCCATTAAAGGTTGAAGAAGTTTTTAAATTGTGTCTTCGAAACAGCATTTAATCAGAATGAAGTAAATATTGGAGCAAATCGCTTCATTTTTTCCAAGCTCAATTCGGAATAGTCTTTTATTAACTTGAATGCAATGTATTCTGGACCGGATCTATTTTTCTTTCATACAAGCTCAATTTGGAATAGTCTTATTTAGCAACACCGCAGTGCATGTTGAACCAAATCTCGACAACTCTTTTCCAAGCTTGATTCGGAGTTGAAATTGTATCCCCTTGGAACATCACAATTCACCATTTTAAGAATATATTCAGTTTCTGTACGGCAAAATGCACATAGCTTTTTTGCAATTGCGACTCAATTTTGAAATCAAAATCGCACTTCCCACGAACTATTTCCTTTGATCATTTCATGCCTTACAGTTAAAGTTTCAAATGTTCGAAAGGTACACTAATTACTAAATTCCATACACAACAAAGTCATCTTTATATTCAGGTAACATAAACATATTTTAATGACTAATGCCTTCATTTGCAAGCGATACCTTTCACTTGATTATTCTCTTTCTCTTCTTTATCATTTTCCTCTCTCAATTTGTTTTTATTTCCGTCTGTCTTCCTCTACATAGCTAACGTTGCATGCACTAAATTTAAACAGTATAGACATGCTGCGAAAACATATGGCTGTATACTTACATATTTAGTTACTATAAGAGACAGGACAATCGAAAAGGTTTGAATAATATTTTGTCTGATTCCTTTTTTATTTCTCTGCAAAATATATTAGTGGTATAAATGAAATTAAAAGAAACACAAACAACAGTTCTTTTAAAAAAAAGAAAACTATGCAAATGTCATTTCAATCTGACTGGCTTCCTGAAGCGAAATCTACATAATCTTATGTATTGTTCAGGGAATAAAAAATAATGAATGTGATAGTCAATCAAAGGCTGACAGGCATGCTTACAGCTGTTATAATGATGTATCGGACTAGACAGGTGGTAACATGAATATGTATTAAAATGAATCTATTTGTACAAAATACTGTGACTGTTGTTGATATTACAAACGGAACTGATTATCATCGGCAGCAAATTATACCACACAAGAATTAGAAGAAGAAACAACATTGATTAGAATTAAAAATAAACCTATAACAATAATAGAAACACAAATAACTTCTTAGACAAAGAACATTAATGTTTACCGAAACTTGATTGACGTAATGAAATGCTTAATCAACGCCATCTTTAATACTCTGCTCTCATTTAGGTTGAATTTATCTTTGCTTCATTATGTAAATTATTATCCTGCGCTTTGATGATATTTTCTAAGACATACACAACATAGAAAGATAGGCTTGTTAAAGTGGTGCGGATATAAATAAATTTACTTTTCTTTGAAATTATATATATATATATATATATATATATATATATATATATATATATATATATATATATATATATATATATATATATATATATATAACACCGTCCATAACTTCCTGGTTAAGATCATGCAAAAGTTAAGTGGAAACATCAACATTTATGATCTTCAAACGTCCCTAGGTATGATTGCCCATAGTTTCTGGATTCCTAGTAAAGAAACCTTAGCACAAACCCTCATTTCATATTTCTTATCTACACTGAATTTCATTGCTTGTATGTTAGGTTTTATTTTCTAAATAGTTTTTTTATTACATGCTAATGTAATGTAATATTTTATGTTGACCTAATTTTGTCCGAAATCAAGTTTATATAGCTAAAATATTATCTATATGTATTGGATAAATAACATGATCATCATAAAAGGAAGTCAACATTTGTATTTAAATCTGGATCTAGGTTATTGGAATCCTTTACAATTTACCTGATGTATATGACATGGGCCAGGTCAAATATTAAAAATTAGCGACAAACTTTTCAATTATAGTTAAATTTACTATTGTAAATGTTGAGACGTTTCTACATAGTTTTTTTTTCCATTATATAATATTGCGTTTTAGAAAATGATACTTTTGACCTCAGATCAAGTGGAAAATATATTAATTTGTGCTTTAAAATCTAGCAGAATCAATTTGAATTATTTTTGTGTCTTATATATCATTTTTGCTGGAATTTCTTATTTAATTATTCAATTTAAGTGATCTTTTTCCCTCTTAAAATCCAGATTGCTCATAAGACAATATTATTGGGCAGATACATCCACTTGGCTTGATAGTCAATTTAACCAGGAATTTTATTAGTCTGTTTTAATTAAAAACTCTTGGTGCAATAACTTGATACGGGCCGGCACATGCACATCACCGCGTTCAGTGTTAGACTTGACTTGGATTTGTACTAAAGTTTTCTTCAAAAGTTTTATTTTTAGGACTTGTGAATGTAAATCAAGGATTATTGTGGGATTTAATTCACAATACTGTGAGTTATTTTTCATATTTACACTTTGTTTTCTATGGAAATAAACGATCTATAGAATTTCACAAAGTTTGTTGCTTTTCACTCTTTTTAAGAGCATAGATTCATAACACCCAAAAGTGCTGTCTTTGTTGCTGTTTTGGGCTATACATTGAAGCTAGAATAACACTTGGAGGAAGAAGCCGGGAATAACTCCGACAAAACCCACAAATCACGTGAAAATGCTGACATGCTTTCTCACATGCCCACTTTGGTCGAGCAGAGACTCAACTCGGCACAGATGTGAGATGCAAGCGATTGGTAAAGGCGAACGCTTACACAAGAAAACTTCTATGTGGAAATGTTCCTATTCGTTTGATTTATTACGACCTATGTTAACCAGAATATAGTATAATATCATCTCTAAGTTTGCATTGTTTAACGGTAGGTGCACGTTTTCCACTAATAGATATAGGACAAAGCAGTGCATAGAGATAGGTGAAAAACATTTACTAATGAGAGACTAATCAGTGCAATTATAAACGTTTAGACCACTGCTGAATCCAGAGCTGATTAATATACACTAACTAATAAGTATTTTCAGAACTATATTATATATATATATATATATATATATATATATATATATATATATTACAAGTAAACAATTGCTAATACTTCTATATACAGAAATAATATGTAAAAGCTTATGTGTGTCCGTAAATGTGTACATGCGTGTAACTAACTGCAGAGTTTTTCTTAATTTTTATAACAACTACACATAATTGCTGTCATATGTAAAGAATAGTTCATTACATGGTCAATACATTATTCTTTATGTGTGATAATTTGCATCCTGTCAACCCTGGCACGAAGTAGAGTGATAAAGACAAATCATTTTGTAGATAGCTTTTTGAATATGACATTGAGTTGAAACAGTGGATTATCAATTCAAATATAAGCAATTAAATGCTTTAGATGAAAACATTATGCTTTATGGATAAATATAAAAACAACCAAATGCATGCGGACAGAAAATGTGCAAGGTAGGGAGATTTCTGAGTTATTAATATGGAGTGAGGGAAAGTTTCAACCAAATGCATGCGGACAGAAAATGTGCAAGGTAGGGAGATTTCTGAGTTATTAATTTTGAGTGAGGGAAAGTTTCTTCCAAGATAAAGTTTGGATTGTTTAAGAATGGGGTATATAATTTGCATTGCTGGTAGGACCACATATCATAAACAACTTTAGACATACAGACGTATGAATGGACATAAATGCGCAAGGTATGCAGGACTTAACAGTTGGATGTAGAGAGAGATAGAGAGAAGGGCGAGGGAAATGTCTTTTGTTATTTATTAGGGCGTATGTATGTATAAATTTATTTATTCCTAGGTGTTATTTCAAAATTACGGTAAATGTATTTTACTTTACAAACAAGAAAAACACCTAAATTCTTAGTATAGCATTTTGGCAAACATAAACAAAATGTTTGATATACACCAACAGCAAATATTTTGGTGTTTGGACATATACATAAATCGCGCATTTACTGTAAATAATAACTAGAACAAAAATGTTAAATTATTTCAAAGGAGATAAGGATTATTCTTTCAAAGGAGATAAGGATTATTCTACCATGAAATACATTAAGTTGGTTTTTAAAAGCCTGCAAAATGTGTTGTTTATAAAGCGCACTTCGCATACTTTTAATTTAAATACTTTGAAAACCATTTATTTAAAAAAGTATGCTTCGCTTTAAAAACAAATGTTTATACAACTTTAAATGTTTAATTACTTGACTCGTTGTTTCCAAAACACAAAACAAAATTGTAATAGTTTTAGTGTATACTGTGTGGCCTCGTTATAAGCCAGCCATTGTAACCAAAACCATTGCCTGATATATCAAAGATAGTGCATATGGTTATAATGCCAATGTGTTTCAGTACATTACAAATTGACTGCGATAAAATAAGAAACAAAAGAGAGAAGTATGAGAAGTATGCAATAACTTCTTAAACTTTATTAAAAGGAATGATGTAGAGAAAGTATATGTTAAAGTATGTGTGCGATTTGAATTTTTAACGTAGCTCTTACAAATTTTCAGTCATATTGCTACAATGTCTACAGTGTGGCAGTGTATAGTAATGTCTAGCACTAATGCATCATACCGCAGACATGAAGCATCATGTCACTACCAGTCACATTATCCCGACACTAGGTCAACCAGTCCTAAAACTAACTTCTTGATTCTGAGCACCTAGCTAGGCACCTGCAAGTATTATTTTTATAACTCTTCGGGATGACTCGGCTGGATTTCGAAACCGCGCCCTCCCTCTACCAAGGTAAAAGTTCTGATCACTTGTGCATAGAGCTAAAATCAGACATTTTCTGCTTGAATCATGTTCAAGTTTCAGTTCTCAATCAATTCACAACAAGCACAGTAAATGTAACTCAATCAATTCACATCAAGCACAGTACATATAACTCAATCTTTGACCAATAAAGTAGTCTTGGCTAAGCTCCTTATAAGCATGACTGATTCTTTAAAAGTACCTTTTGGCATCTTTTAGTTTTGGAAAACACAACCTACATCTTCCACAAGAAACGACTAAGATCGCATTTTTCTTGCTTGCTTTTCTGCAGATTCGCGTTAATTTAAATTAGATGAGGTCTAGAAAAAGCAATATTTTCATTTTAGAGGTCCCCAAATATCGTTCAGTTTAGAATAATCAGTAGCTACTTATGAAATATAACGAAAACCTTTGTAGCGACATTGTGGTTGCCGGACTAACACAAGTATTGCCATCCAATTTCATTTCATGTAATATGATGCATTTGTTTGAGATATCTTTAAATCCAATGTAATTTCAAATTGCATCCTTTAAATCAAAAACCAATATCATAACCATTCGTAAAATACGTGGATGACAATTAATATACATCGATTTAGTAAAACAAGAAATATTAAAACCATCAGCTAGAAAAAGAAACAAAATTACATTAAATTTGAATCATGTCTTTAACACAGTTATAATATTTTTATTAAATACATGTCAACATTATAAAGTTAGGAAAATGATAGATTTTAATATGATTACAAGTTGGTTTTTTTTCGAGTTAAATCTTAATTGGGACAAGAATACAGGTATTTGAAATGTGTATCAGAAATCCATCAGAGGGATTGCGTAGATTTCTAAAAATTAATACTGGACTAAAAATGCGCCATCTATGGAAAGTTGCTTACACTTAAACTAACTCAAGCAGATAATGGAATATGGAACACTACTTCGTTTTGGAGGAATGAAAGCAAGACCTGTACTGTGTCCCTTATGTGGCAAAATAAGTCATGACCGTATTTTGCACATTTCCATGAATTGTCCTTTTACATTAGACAACAGAAACCACTTGATGGAAAGTCTATTTTCGTACATGCCTCCAGTGATTTACCGTGATTTATGTGATCAGATCGATGATGATATACTGATTATGCTACTTGGTGGTTTAAATGAGATCTGTGGTTTTTTCCATGCACGTTGTCATTTTTTTTTGTCTCATAATTCAGCAGTCTGTTTTCTTCCGACATTGTGTTCCATTCAAAATTATGAGTAAAACAAAACACAGTGTAAGCATTTCTCTGTAGCGGAGCTTGCGATAAAAAGTATTGTATGCTCTATATCTCTCGTTAACAAATGAGCACGACTAGGAATAGTTGGACGGAATAATTACATTGGCTACGTCACAGTTGTCCTGTTATATACTTTTCTTACTATAACTAAAAGAGTTCATCATAATACGTAATTTTCATATAAAGAATCAAGCACATAAGATAAATTATCCACGCTGAAAATAATTTCAAATTATTCTACAATAGCAGGTATGCGTAGGCGATGTGACATTATGTAGATAACATGGTTTTGTTCTAGTATTAATAAAGATGAAAGCAACGGAATCCTGTATTTGAGTCCAGGTGCATCATTTGTCAACTAAACCAATCCCCTTGATCCCTGTACAAGTAAAGAACATGTAAATATAGAGCATTTATGATTATCTAATTATATATTTTGAAGTGCAATTTTTCTGAGTAAATACATGGCATTCAGCCGTCTTTAATGTAATGTATACCCCGACAATTTTGTTTATCATGCTTTATATATTTACGAAAATGTTATTTGACACGTTGTCTAATCACTAAATAATATAATTGCTTTCACATTTGACAATAAAACAGCAGTTTTTATCACATGTATTCTGGATCAATATGTTCGTAATCCATGTTATGAGCAGCAAAAACCATCAAACGTATAGATTTAAAAGTGACTTGCTGTGAGATGATGCTGAAGTTTCACAATTTATAGCAATCACGCACAGTCATGTTTGCGATTTTGGTCTTTTTAGGTTTGTGTGTTTAAAAAGAATTTTTAAAAAACAATGCTTGAATGTTGCCAAATAAAGCAAGATCATCTTAGCATGTATATTAACGTCTTGATCGAACAAATGAACATGTCTTTCGCAGATCTGGATTCAGCTAAAGGCTCTGTAACTGGTCAAAGCTACTATCCAAAGGACATATATAAATACAACTTATGCAACAACAGATTCATAGCAGGCACCAGTGAAAGTGATGGGAGAAAAAATACAACTAAAGAAAGATCATGAAAAGGGACAACTGAATACTGTGTTGAGACAATATACAGGAGAAAATGGCGTGAAGGAATATGAATTCAACCTTAATATAGCTATACTACAATCTCAGCATAACCAACGACATGTACCTGGGCAAATCAATATTTTCAAACAAGACTCCTTGGTCTCTGTGCTTGACAAATCATTGACTCTAGTTCAACTTGCGAAACACTTTATCCAAGTTAGGCACAGCAAATGCTATAAGGATAATCCCACAAGTGTTTTGACCGAAGACAATTCAGTTGCAGATTCTGTACGGAACTATGTGTCTGATTTTCCAATCTATACGAAAAATGATAGGGAAGAAGTTGTGGATTTTGCAGCCAATAGACACAACCACTGTAACAGAGAAATACATGACTGTCTGTGGTGTCCATGCATCTTGTACTTCACGTTTCTATTCTGTATTCCTGCCATGATACTAATGCATTTTTCGGATACAGCATTTCAGAACGGGGACGATTCAAAGGCTAGACATTATGCTACCTTTTCCACAGTGTTGTTTGTACTTGGCTTGGCTCTTTCGATTGCATTTTATGCTGTTATAGGTTTCTTGATTATACATTTCATTAACTACCAATTATAATAATATTTTTATGGAAATAATTTTCCTCTTCAATGGATATTTATAAATCAGATCATTTAAGACATAAATGTTTTTCTTACAAATGCGAATTTAGTACATGTATCATATAATAAAGAATGCAAATACCTGCCTGGCTCTCCTAACAAATGACCACAAACAGAGTATTGCATGGTTCGACTGTCAACGTTTTAAATTAAGTTTTACATTATTTTTTCATGGTGAGAAGTTTATCTCTTGGTGTTATTTTACACCGACAGCAGAATAACCTTACTAGCATGCATTTGTGACGATTGATAATAGCTACTGCAAGTAAAATGCATTGTAGTTATGTATTTAAGGGACAACATGACATTGTAAGTCATTTGTACCATTGTAGATAACTTACAGAAGCAAATGAAATGCAGAGGTTGTATTGGATATAACCATTTTAAGCACTGCATACTGACAAACGGACAAGCAGACGGAATGTTATGTTCACTGTGAATACAGATGTATCACAAAACTATGAGGAGAACTCTCTTATAGACAAATTAGTATCATTAGTTTTATTATTCGTAAATCCACTGTCAGTGTTAAAAGAAACTCTTTTTCTGTAAAAACGATTAAACTAGAGTTGAGTGCAGTATGTTCCAGGTGACATATTTTATATTCTACAATGAATTGCATAGAAACAGTTATATTCAATTTATTGTAGGTATGCACACACAAATGAGACTTTTGAGATGGAATTATTTGCTACCTCTTAATAAACAATAGTACTCCTGATATTTACATTGTTTCTACTGCTAACATCTATCTTCATTACCAGCAAGGTTTTTCAACTCAGACTAAATTATGCTTACTTACAACGATAAAGAAAACTATTGTTTCCCAATTTTTCCAAATGTAACTTCTTGGAACCAAAGTAGATTTTTTTAACAACAATAGACCAATACAGAAAGTAAAATTGCAGTTAATGTATGTTAATTGCAACCACTAACACGAATAAAATGATGAATATAAATATGATTGTATGCCGTATTTCTATGTCTTATCGGCTCAATGAGTACATATTCACATGATTTGTCCGATTATTTGTTACTTTTCTCATAGGAGAAAAATAGTTACATCAATTATTTATTTCTTTACCAGCAGGGGGGTGAACCCTACAAATTTTTGCGACAAAATCGATTAAAGCCTCAGAATGCCAAATGGAGCCTTCCTACGAAATCTCATATTTTAACCAAAAAAAAAATAAAGACCCCATTTTACAAATGGAGCCTTAGCGATTTTGTCGCAAATACATTGTCATAACCACCCTCAAAATTGCTGCCATCTACGTCGCAAATATGTTGTCATCTCACACCCCCCCTGTTGCTGATTAATAGAACAAATACATAATGAAATTGTTAGCTTTTTCACAAACAGACTAATCGATAATACTTCACCACGTAGATCAATCAAATTATTTGACTGATCGGTGAGTGTAAAATTAATTCTAGTTAGTAAATCATTTTGACATTGCATATAGACTGGATTAGTCGGATTCTCAACAATTAAAAATCCCGGAGGGGGGCTGTTGGTGCAAATGAATAAAGAATGTAACCTTGTCGTGCTTGATTTGATTGTTCCATATTAATTTGATAACTTCCTTCGATTACATCACACGTTAAATTAAGTGCGATCACCGATGAAATATCCACATTGTTCGGTGCGATATGTCTACCGTCGCCGTCGGGAGAATTATTATAAGTGAGGATAATAGGCTTCGGCTGGCTATCTTTCCATGATTGATGAATTTTATTAAATCCTTCGTCGATGGCAGTTCTGAGTTTTTTCTTTAACTCGGGAACGTTATATCCTGGTAATTTATAATTTGGATTTTCATTTATATTTTTTTTTAAATCTTGGGCTGAACTAGTTTTTGAAATCGGGTTATTTTCATCAGTGAAGAGATTAGTAATCCTCGAATTAAATATTTCCATATCATCGATGATTTTATTACCCGCAGCGACTACACTAGTAAACTCAGCTTGTGTAAGAAAGCCAGATCTTAACGAGGGTAATAACAACAAAAAATCATTATTCATTCTATCAAGGATGTGATCTTTAATATCTACAAATGTTGGACTTGTTTCATGTATTTCCAGAATTTCACCTTCCTGTGGGATATAATCATTATAAAATGGAATTCTCCACACATCTTCACCATATTGATCCTTATATTGATATCTTTTTGTGAAGTTTATATCCTCAAATTTTTTATAAGTTTTTGATGGATTTTCAGGTCCTATTTCATCAGTGACGTAATCAGATTTTACAGGCTCGGGCGTGGAATTACCAGCACTTCTAGGTGGATCTTCGGGCCATCCTAATACCATCCTTATTGAACTGTTATAAATATCTACAACATACCCAGGAGAGCCTATTTCAATTGTAGATGATAGTGTTGGTTCATGAACTGTTATCGCAATTTTTGATTCTTTTCTAGTAATGGATTTTATTCTACGTTGTAATTCATTATTAATTTGCTCAATTTGATAGGATCCAGTTGGTATTGAAACAACGTTCCAATCTGGAGTGTCATCTTTTTTATTTCTATATGCAAATACCAGAGAATTATTAGGTCTCTGACCGCCAAATAGAACCGATCTGATATTAGGCCAACTATGATACACTCGTAATTTTGCCAACGCGATTTCCTTTACTGAAACAGGTGAAGGAAAATTCACATTGAATTTAGGGTTTGTTGACGATATTGATATAATGCTTGTTTTCCGCGGAGTGGTATTTTCTGCTATCCGCTGAAGTAGTTGAATTTCTTGCGACATTATTATTATTATTATTTACAATGTCTAATTTTGCAATAGATGAAAAAACGCTAGCGTTTTTAATCGTAGTATCATAAATACGTATCATCGCGGAGAATTTGTCTTCGGTAATTATCGTATCATCAATCGATGATGACATCAACGAGGATAATTGTGAGTAACCGTTAGATACTGCTTGATGTTTTACTATATAGTCGTTAAGTTTTTCTTGAGAACACGATATTTTTTTAGTAATAGCATTTGCAATTCCAGCAAATGTTGTCACTGCAGAAATAGCAATTGGGACAGCAATCGGAGCTACCATTGTTACTGAAGATAGTATAATACCAGCACCGGCCATTATACCAGATATTGAGTATACTGTAACATCAATTGCGGTAATTCTCCTGCGATACTTTTTAATTTTTATTTCATACTCATCAATGAGTGTTTTGAGTTTTGTTAAGAACTCTTTGACGGTATCATAGCGATATTGCGATGATGGAATCATATTATTTTAAAACCTCAAGTGGTTTCTAATTGTTAAAACTTCTAATTTAGATCAGCTACAAACTCCAAGTACCATACAAATGATGTCTTATTTAAATTAGGATCAGTGCTTGTTATTGTAAACCGTTTGTATTCATCCACGTCAATAGTCGTTGAAATCACGTTGTTGTATCCATATGAAGTCGATGATGATATATTAAACTGATTTAGTGACACTATTGTTAATCGATAAATACCCTTGTTTGACACAGTGAGAGTTATTGTATTCTTTTTAGGTTCCCAATCTAATGATCCAGAGAGAACTGTGTATACCATATTTATGATATTCCTCTCATGAGGAATCTTTATTTTTTCAAGTAGTGGAAGATTGTCTGTTTTAAATTTTGTAATATCCTCGATAGACTTTTTAATATTACTAATGTTATCTCTAATAATATTAAATCCAGCATCATTAATATTTTTAATATTGGATTTAATTTCATCAAAATTGGATTTAATTTCAGCCAGAGATAAAGAGGTTACCGCTGGTGTTCCAAAAAATTTATTGATAATATTTCTACGAAGGGAAGTATACGTTGTTATATGTTTTTCAAGTTCTTCATTTAAATTTTTTAATGCATTGTAGAAACAAATACACCTGGTTTGAGTTTTCCATCATTTGAATATAACACTATTGTATCTTCAACGACGTCGCGTCTTCGTATTAAGACATCATCCAATGAAACATTACTAGATTTCAATTTGCCCTGGCGATCTTGAAATACAACTATTTCCCCAGGATCTACACTTGACAAATTTAATGTCTCGGCGATTTCATCTTCGATTATTTTTTTACATTTTCGACAGCTAATTTACTATCGGTTTCTGTTGTTTGTTTTTTTTTTTGATTCTGATAAAGGTCGTCCCCAAATATCAATCATTATACGAAAACGCTACGTTTTTCTAAATCATAACGCTATCGTTTTTGCCATTGCCTGCTAGTATATTCATTAACAACAACTTGTGGTGGTTTCCTTGGAAATCTAGATATCTCTGCAAGGACGTTTAATACTTCACGACCGCATATCGGTGGATCATTTAACTGTTGTGTTGGTAGCGTGGAATAAAAAATTGGAGATGACTTTGTTATTATGGATACATATCGCATGAATTCTTTTGGTGGAGCTAAACCATATGAATCAAAATATACAATTCCACGTGGATCAATTGCATATGCGACCCAATGAGTTCCTTTTCCGCTGCTATTATCAAGATTGAAAATACCCGTTTCATTTTTCATTGGTTTTGACGGTAATTGATCTCTCATGAAAACTCCTCTAAAGTTTTTTATTGATAATGATTTTACAGCATCAATTAAATCAAAATTGGACATTGGTGAAAATCCTAGGGATTTTTCCACTAATAAGCCGTTCCTGGTATTCTTAGGCCCGTGCCCTTGTATCAATTGTATGGGGTTCCTGGTAGTCTTAGACCCTTTCCTTTTTTTTATAGCCTTTCCCAGTAGCCTTTTTCAGGGCCATTCCTGCAGCAGTGCCAACGGCTCCTAACGCTGCCGCCTTCGCAACCGCTGGGGCAGCCGCTGCAATCAATGCTGGAATAGCAGCTAACAGCGGGAATATACCACTGATTTTATCATACTGGCGATTGCTGCTTTCGAAAAATCAATTTGAACTCCTCGTTTGTTCTTTAGCGCATCATTGAAATGTTTTATTTGACGATCTGTCAATGATAATTTATGTGCACCACCGGACATTTGAGTGGGTTTCAACGTTATTGTGGTTCCACATTCTTTAGCCGACTTTGATTTCAATTTCTTGACCTGACCATCAGTCAACTGGACATTAACAATACTATATGTCATTCTATTCTAAAATGTAATTTACACTTTCAATTGATCTTATTGTGAAAATCCTAACTACATGTTTTCCACTGGTGCATCAATAAGTCTCATTCGTCCGCCAACTCCTTCTAACAACATTGATTTATCACTGAGAATGACAGCAACTGCTCTATAATCAGCTATACCAGCAGGGCGTTGTACCCGAGCTTGGAAGTATATATCAACAACAGATTGTCTCATCATGTCAAGATGTTCCAATGAAAAGTAATAAATCGGATAGTGTTTTTCAAAATCAATTTGCGATATTTGCAAACCAGTATCAACATTTTGATCACGACCCATATACGACAATATTCTATGATATACACGTGCTATGTCGTTGTTTTCATAATTAAGCTGTACAATCTCTGCTGGCTCTTGTTGTCCGTTTATTCTCAACGAAACTTCACTTACCCCTAATTTATCAAATATCATATGACTAGATAATTGACGACCCACTCGATTTGCATCCTGTAACGCTATAAAGATATGACGTGGAGCTGAAACACCTTGTTTTGATGCTAAGTGCCATGTAAATGTGCCATTTACATTATCCTGCTTCGTATCAGTCGTTGTTGTTAGCCAACTTAGCAATGATTTTCCACCTGTGTCCATAAACGATAGTAATTGTTGCTCTATTGTAACTGCTGGTGTCAAGACGGCCATCCATAGAACCAATTTACTTAAATTGACTTTACCATCATCAACACCATTAGCACGCCAGATTGCATCATTGTCATTCCCTTTTCGCATTAACGCGACTGTATGCTTTGCTCCATAGATGACTTTTCTGACATTTCTACAAAATCCGAATATGTGATGTAACGGAATTGCACATGAAAACGGTCGATGTTGTCCTTTCAATGCTCCTTTTCGTGTTGCAAATCCTAGATTGAAATTATCATTGACCCTTTTTAAAATGTCGAATTCAGCGCCTGGTCTATTTTCACGCTCTGGATTAGCTGCGAGTTGTTGATCAACTTCTGCAGTATCTACCGCAGTTCGTACTTTTATAAACTGAAAATGGTCAGCATGATCAGAAGTATTCTTAGCAAACATCATAGACGGACCAGCCGACCTTGTATAATCATCAGAATATCTCGCAAGTCCGATTATTGTTGTTGCAATATCAACATCTTGTTCTATTGATTCAATTTCTTTTCCATCAATGATATATCTTGCACTGTTAAATAGCGCCATAATGCCATTATTTACGAAACCAACTCGGATATTTGGGTTATCCCCATATGGTGTATCAGCTGCAACATTTGTTACAAGCTCTCCTTCTACTTCAATAAACGCTTCACACGGCAAAAAGTATCTACTTGTATCTTGAACTTGAAGTTCAACTCTTCCTCCTCGTTGATTAGGCTCTCTCTTGCAGGATAGGCATAATACTGATAGTTAATTTTAGAATTATCTTTATTCACCGGTGCTGCCATATCAAACGCTGGATCAGCGATTTTTTCAAATGCCATTTATACTAAAACACTATCGTTTTTCTAAATGTAATAATGCTATCATTTTCTTTTTCGTCTGACATTTTTACGATTTCCTCCAAGACCTCTTTCCGCTATCATACTTGCAATATTACTACTATCTGGTGAAGTCATTGCTAATGATGCTAGTTTTTGTTCCACTGCGTTATTTATCACTTTACTGACATTGTAGGCATCATTGTTGTTGAAGGTAGCGGTGTTGAAACTATTTGTGGTGGTTTTCGTCCGAATCTAGATTTCACCAATGACGTTATTCTATTTTTTGAGGTAGAAAAAGCCGTTCCTGCAAGATCTCCAACAGCGTTAATTCCCTTATTATGAATAGCATCAATGGCTTTCATCGCTAATTGTTTAGCAATTGGTGCTACTTTTGGGGCTATTCTTGTGAATAAACCCGCTATGGTATTTCCAAAGCCGTCTCCATAGTATGCCTTATAAACGGGCAATCTTGAGTTTACTACATATACGTTTGTTGGTTTATTGTGATTATAGTGTACTATCATCTTATTTGAAATGACTTTGTAATTTCTAAATGCAAGCATTTAGAAATTTCAATCGCTATAATAACCACTAAATTCCCCTGGAATTCCGTCCATTAACTCATCCAAGAGTTCTCGATACGTATGAATATCAATTATCCCACCTTGGAATAATCGTCTGCAAATATCAAATGCTTCATTAGTTATTTCGACTGAGTTATTCCCAGCTCGCTTACCTCCCATAAGAACCTCAAGTCGTGATATATCATTAATGATATTACTAGGACATATATGAGAATCATGATGAGAACTTCCATAACCCTCTCCTGAAGAACTTGCTAGTTCGGAAACGTTTTGAATTTCTGGAGATTGTCGACCTTGACCTTGACCTCGACCTCGTCCTCGTCCTCGACCTTGTTGTTGTTCTTTTCGTTGTTCTTTTCGTTGTTGTTGTTGTATACCATACGCATCAACTCCCATTTTAAAAGCTCTGTAATCCAATGTATTCTTATTTAAATTGCCGGGTTCATTTTTATTAATTTTAAATAACCAATCCACCCATTCATTTCTTTTTATTGTGTTTTTCTTTATACTCGTCTTTTAACAATTTCCCCCTGTTATAATAACTTTTGACAGCAAAGTCACCAAATGACGCATAGTCTTCAGGTTTCAGCAATTGAATTCGTCTGATTTCTGCTATAGCTTCATCGGTGAATTTCTCGCTAAAAGGAATACTTTTTTTAGTGGAAACTTTTTCAATAGAATCACTAGCATCTTCAACGGGGTTATCATCAGTATCAATATTACCCATTTGTTGTATTTCTCGCTGAGTTTGTAACTCACCTGAAAGCTGTTTTATCCCCTCCTGAGTTTTTTTTAGTTTCTGTAGCAATCTTTCCTAATACATCAATAATAGGTACTGCTCCCTCTTTAGGGATGTCGCCGTATATAGCACGTTCTGTTGCAAGTTTCATATCTTTAGTGGCTTTAGTTACAGGGGCAAAAAGCTGTTCGCTCCCAATAGAAAAGTCAGTCTGCGCTTGCTGTCTAAGTTGTAGTTTATCTCGCACGTTATCTCGAATTGGTATAAACTTTTTCAGTAATGCTAACCTCTCGCGGGCTAGTCTGGTAGTTAATGCTTCTGATGTCATTATTGGAAATGCTAACGTTTTTTCAATTGTGGGTTTCAATACTTGCATTTTCAGACTCATCAATCAAACGTCTTATAGATTTCACTTTCAAAGCAATCTCTGACCGAACTTGGTACTGTTCCCCGAGTTTCTTTCTAATTGCTTCAACTATACTAAATAGCCGAATGAATAAATTAATATCATTGTTATACAAAGAAGCATTAACCGCTTTTTTGGATTCTTTTTATCAGTGAATACATTTTAGGTAGGACATATCTTCCATGTTTCAGTTGTATATTAATTTGTTCAAATTCATTCAAAAGTCTGTCTTCATTCAAAAATTCAGAAAGTACGATTCCTTGATTTCTTAAATTTGATATTTCTGCGATGATAGATGTAATATCTTGAAATTCCATTTATTGAATATTATTACTAATGTATTTTCTTACCTTTAAAATATTTTTATCGAAGATATTCATATACAAAAGAAAAACATATACAATGCCTGTCTCTTCCTCATTCGAGTTCCGAGGCAAGAAAGGCATACATTAAAGACTTATACAATACCCTAACTCCCCAATCGAGTTCAAGGGCGGGTTATATGGGTATTAGACGTGAAATCCAAGTGATTTCTTTACAAACATTGAACATATAACATGAAGCCTCATTTGGAAACCTCTTTCGCGCCAAACGACGTCAAAGAGGCCCAGAGGGGGGACAGCACATTCTTGGAACTCATTTAGTGCCTTCGCATTATATAAGCCCAAGGGCCACAAACATAGATCTCCCAATTGGAAGCTCTAACGTAACAAATGCTATATTAGGTCTTCCGGAAGATATGTTGTGGGGGGACAGTACATTACATATAGGATGATTATATATACAATGCGATTATATATATATATATATATATATATATATATATATATATATATATATATATATATATATATATATACTAGGGGTATATATATATATATATATATAATATATATATATATATATATATATACAATGAGATTATATAGGATGATTATATATACAATGAGATTATACTAGGGACAGCACATTACATATAGGATGGTATGATAGGGACAGTACAGGACGATACAAACATGAAACGACGGGGCGGACCTACACCCAATCTACCAATCAAAAGCAACCCAAGAAATTAACCATGGTTGCAGTTGAAAAAATTCAACCACACCATGTCAATGGCGTGGGAGTTTTGATTGGCAAACTGGGCTTCGTTTAAAGCCCCAAACTTATTACGGCTCATATTATATATAAGGTGATAATAAGACCAGTATCGATAAGCGAGTGTGTATTTATTTCCCTAGCATTTCATAGTGAAAATTGTGTAGTAATTTCAATGAAAGCTAAATATTTAAATAAAACATTAAAACAAGAAATACAACTGTTAAATAATAGCAATTTTTTTATTAATTTCTATAATATTACGATTAAATAATCGTAATAATAATGGATTTACATGACGAGATAACTCTGTCATGGGGATCCCTCTCAATTCAGGACACCTGCTATTTCTTGAATGGTTCGAGAATGATATTTTTCTGTGTCATTGATAATTTTATTACATGTAGCGCTACCACACTAAAAAAACTAAATTATATGTAATGCGCTTTACTATTTTGACCTTCACATACAATCTATTTTATTTATAATTACAAAGTAATTTCATTTTCATACAAAATCTAAACAGCGCTGTTAACGCTGTCTTTGTAATTGGGATTTTTAAAAAATCTATGAATAGAACCTTGACCCAGTGTCTTGTGTTACACGCGCGCGTTTCGGTACAATAACCATATTTACTATGTGGCTGTTCCGGCTGTTCCAGTTATTGTCATTTACTTTTTTAATGCATATATACGTAGATATTGCGAATAAATATTGAAAAAAATATATGTACACAATGATATTAACGTGAAACGTTTTTAGTGTTTTGCCCTATGGAAAATCGACTACTTTGCCCTATGGTAATTGATCTGAATTGTAAAATCATGCAAAAATGACTAAAATAGCATAACTCACTATTGAGAGTTATCTTGTAAATAGGAAAACTTTATTCTATGTCCATTTTTCTTTGAGATAGCTGTTTGATAAATCCCTTCAGCAACTCTTCGTACTGAAGGCATACATATTCCAAAATATTTCCCTGCAGCATTCATTGATTGAAAAATTCTTTTTTCATTCGTCGCTGTATTAAATGACTGTACTGGTCTCTTTCCAACTGACTTACAAGTCCCTGTATTTCCTCTTTTTGTATTCTCTCTTTGAGAAATGCATTGTAAATTGGAAATCGCGTTATTTAAGGGATTGGAGTCAATATGATCAATAACATTACCATCTTTAATCAATCCATAAAACTCAAGACAATTGCCCTGTGAACGTAATATCCCTTTCTTCCAGCAGTAAATTGCAAGTATCCTTGATTATTAACACAACCAATTGGCTTTTTCAGTCTACAATGTCTAACATCACCATCAGCAGATATTTCATAATTAACAAGTATTGGATGTGCCATGAATTCTTGCTCCATTTATATAATAATACTATTTGTCTAATTCATTATTTGCTTTAATTATAAATCTATTAATGTAGTCTTGAGGGGTTTTTATGATTTTGTCTTTGACAGAGTCATGGTTAGGGTCAATGATAGCGTTTTTTATTCGCTTATCATAATAACGTTTCAATTCTCTAAACCGCTTACCCCCACAATTGATACATAATTGTGAATTTCCTCTCACACCCACCCCACAATTTATGCATAGTGCCGAGCCTGTCGAATTATTTCTGACACTCTGTAAGTGATAACCACAAAATTCACCTCTACACGATTTATTACATGGAGTTACTGATCCAATCATAAGCCATTTGCAGTGATTCATTATATATAAACAAAATTTTCTATTTAAATACTTGTCTTATTTATATGAATGAAGAATTCAAGAGATTATCGGCAATCAAGCCTTGGAAAAATATTAAATTCAATCTTGATAGAACTCTTGAAGATGTACCAAAAGAGAGAATAAATAATAGAAGTCTGATTAGAAAAATACGAGATTGTGTTAATGAGTTTAAACAGGACGGTGTATCACACACCTGGTCAACATTTAGAATTGATGGTGTTGTTGATGCTAGAATGAATGATAAAACAGCAGCTATGATACTATCACAACTTGGCAATAAAAGGTATTTTCTCAGAGTGAAATTCATTATCAATTTAGAATCGGGCGATTGGGTTATAAGAGACAAATTTGAGCCAATTCTCAAAGATAAGACAACAGTCATTGTTAGCCGTGATTCCAGACCAGGGCTGTTAACTGGAATTGATAAACCATACTATGAAAAAGCGTATCCAGAAACAGCGATTGTTTATGGGATGTATCCGTTAAATAAGAAACCTGACATTGGAAAACTAGCACCAATGAAACAGTCAACGTCAGTGTAAAAACCACTCAATTGTGTGGCACAACGTGTCATAGAACACTTTACAAATGCACTCCGTGGGAATAAATTAACCGATCAAAGACGTAAAAAAATAGATGAATGGGAGCTAACAGTGAAAGAGAACGGAGCAACTATTTCCGATATAGCTAGATTGGAAAAGTCGTTGAGATTTCCGATAACCGTTTCAACGATAACTGGCGAAGTATTATACGAATCGAAATACAATAAAAACGCAGCTCCAATCAAAATTATTGATCATAACAAACACGCATGGATATCCGCAGTTACAATATTCCTGCGAGACAGAACAGTGAAGTATATCCCAGAAGAATTCACCAAGGATGGCATTCTCACTGAAGAAAGATTATTCGATGCTATTGCTAGTTTGTGTAAAAACGACCCTGTATCAGTATGGCTACTTCATAGTTTTGAAGATGAAGAATGTCAATTCAATCAATTTGTGAAACCTAACGGTGAATTATATCGTAGTGAAAGTCTACATAATAGGATGAAAAATCTAGCAAAAAGTCTCAGTGAAAACGTTAGCGTTTTTAATGAAAAATCCGAAGATTACGAACAGTTACTTACAAATTGGTTTACAATTCCATCGGTTGCAGCTCACTTTGCAAGAAAGAAAAATAATTGGAAACCAACACGAAAAGAGTTTTTACAGGATGTTCAATCCAGCTGTCTGGAATATTATCATGGCGGTCTATGGAACGTTAAGTACAATCGTGAAAGTATGATATCAGTTGATATCGTTGCTTGTTATCCAGGAAGTTTTCTAGGATATGGATTCGCTGGTGAGTATTTTAAACGGTTTGGACATCCCACACATGAAATGACTCGCGTTGCTATTAATGGACCACTGCCTGATTTTGATTTGACCGGTTTTGCTTGCGTAGTATCATTTGAATTCGCTGAAGGACTTCATCCGTGTTGTTATGTTTGGATTGGTAGACACATGGCTGAAAGGATGTGGTTACCAATAATGTTATTGCGATATATGATTGATTGTAAAATGTTAGTTTCGTTGATTGTCAGCGAAGCGATTATCTCATATCAAAAACAAACCAATGTCTGGTTATCAGAACCAGAATGTCTTGATAGTATAATCGATCAGTCTAGAAAACATATTGATGCTGACGAGGAGTACATCATTGAATGGTCAAAAAAGATATTTAATCAACGAAATAATGAAGCAAAGGATCTCGGCCGAAGCATAATCGGTAAATTTACACAAGGTGGAAAAAAATTCAACTTTAAAAGACAATCCTCACGATTGATTATAGATGATGCCGAATACGACTTCCTTATTAATGATGCAGTAGAGAAAAATAGATACGCAAATTGTAAAACAGCCATTTTTGTCCAATAAAACAAAGTTAGGTAGAATTGTTACTTACAGTGATGGAGAAAGCTCTGCATATCTACATTTGAGAGCTTCTATGCTGGGTAATGCATCTATCAATTTATTTGCAATGATAATTAGATTTCCTAGTATAGCAGTTAGAGCTGCAATTGATTCAATGTATGTCGATAAAAAATATATCAAAGAGGTAACTAAATTTACTAATAGCGAAGAGACTTGGGGAACATGGCGAATTAAACATGAAATACAATGCAATTATTCTGAATCAGCAGACCTTGAGATTAAAAGCAGTTACCTGAAGAACGATAATTCTATCAGTGACAAATCCGAAGGATTTTCTATGTCTAAAGCACCACCGATATCAGATCCAATTTGTAGATATAAAAAAGTTTATTTAAACGGTTGTGATGGATCTGGAAAGACAACACGTGCGATAGAATTATATCGAGAGAGAACGTCCATGATTGTACTCACACCAACCCATAGACTAGCGAGAGAGATCAAACAACGAAATGTTGAAGCTTGCACGTATCATAGTTTTTTTCGATACAAGGGTGATGCTTGGACTCCTGAGCGAATGGGTGAGAAATTTATTCCTTCGGTTATTATTTGGGATGAAGCATGTACTGTTTCAGAAGATGTATTAAAAATGTTTCTTGATTGGTTATTGCAAAATAATACAAAAGTTATATTGTGTGGCGATCATGGTCAACCACCACCATTTGTTGGTAGAAGTCCACATAATTGGTTAAAAGGATTTGTTGATTACGAAGAAATTGATACTGACTATAGAGCACTCGATGAGCAGTTACGTGAGTTTAAAAAACTAATTAGATTACAACACGATAGAATTCAATGTGAAGTAGCGCGTGAAATAATTTCTGAAACACCTATGAATGATTTTTGGGAAACATGGAGACCAAATGATTTTGTAGTAGCAAGTAGAAAGATAGTCAGAGACGCACTTCAAAAAAGTTGTTTGAGCTACACAAAAAAAATTCCCAACGTTTCCAGTACCGTTGTGTTATAGACCATTGGATACACGAAAGCAGAATATTGAAGTTGAAATTCCAGGCCAGACGGAGAAACAGATTCTAGTGTTAAATGATATTGTGTTAGTTGATATCAATACTGTAGAAGATGCATTATGCGCTGATAAATTACCATGGACGCTTGGTTATGTAACAACAATACACTCGTCACAAGGATTAACCATCACGGATACAATTGTTTGGATAGTTGATAATCGCATTGAATGGTCAAATTTAGTCTATCTCGCAGTGTCCAGAGTACGACGAATAAATCAACTACGAAGGATTGTTTTCGATGATGATTTTAATGCAAACGATGATAACACTGATATTAGCATCATTAATAAAAAAACTCTGGTTACAAACAGCAGGACAAAAAAAAACAACGAGAATTTGATATAGATGCTGAAGTAATAATCGCATTAAAAGAACAACAGAATAATCACTGCGCCAGTTGCAATTGTATAATGCACTGGCAGTATTTGGATAAAGACCCTCGACAATTCACCGTAGACAGAAAAAATAACAATCTTGGTCATGTCAGAAACAATGTGATGTTGACCTGTCTTGAGTGTAATAGACGTAACGGAGCTAGTTAAGACCATGTGGCGGTAATTGAGTATCGTCCGGAATGACTTGTAGTTGTTCGCGTGTAAAACCACGCTGAGGTGCAGTTGAATCCAATCTGTAGATTGGAGGTCTAACAGTTGATCGCGTTATGGTTGAAATTTTATGCGTAGTAACACTCCATATAGGATCAGTAGCTCTTCTTTTACCACCTTCAAGCTCTCCTGGTTCGTATAAATATCTCACAGTAACATCACCGAGAAGTGGCTGAGTGCTAACCCGCTGTGGTTGTTCGGGAATATATTTTTTATTGCAATATTTGGTTTCATATTAATAGTTCGAGTAATCTCGTTATTTAACGCTGCAACTACACTCGGTAACCTTTGGACCCATTCACGAGATCGTTTTTCTTGGATGAATTCTTTTGCATATTGATATCCAAATAACCGTTCTGTAAGAGTTAGATTAAATCGTTCTACAATTGCCTGATCACGATGTAACGCAGTATGTCCCCGTCGTATTGTAACATTATGAGTTTTCATTGTTGATAGAACAGCACCTTGACACTCTTTGCCAAAATCAACTTGTAATAGATTTGGCCATTTTAGAGGACCTCGTCTATAAATCCTTTCAAATGCAGAAGCGACTTCAGAAGCTGACTTTGTTTTTAATGGTTCTGCTTGTTTAAATCGACTCGCAATATCAACTACAGTTAGCGCGTTTTTGTAACCATGGTCATGTGGTAAAAACAATAAATCAGCCTGATGAACTTCATTGGGTACGGTAACATCAAAATGAGAATAATTAATTTGTTTAGGCGGTGGTAGATAAATTTGCCATATAGCTTGTTTGGATAACCAATCTTTCGCAGTGGACTTTTTCACTTTTGCAACGTTAGCGAGTTTACTGATTGCTGCTTTACCCCTCCAGTATCCTTTTGGAGAATAATAAATAGATTCCATACTATAAAAACACTGGTGTTTTTAATTACCAGCACCTAACACTAATTTGCCTTTCATAGCTGATTTGACCAACCATGAAGCCAATTTTTCTTTGAAGGATTTATCGGGAATAGCATTTAACGCATGAATTAATTTTACATCCGCGAGATGTCTTTGTTGCAAATTATTGCTTTTATATGCAACATCATGAGCATGACATGCCTTATCAATAGCATTTATCGGATACTCACCAGGCCGGGGCTGATTTTGATCATCAAGTCTGATATCTAATCTCGTTCCGGGACCACAGTAGCTATAACCTGGAAGGTGTTTTTCTCCGGGGTATTTTTCCCATGGGGTTCCGGGGAGTTTTCCAAGTTTTGCGGCAATATCACCTCCGAGTTGCTTTTTTTTAAAAATCGAAATTTTTTTGTACCACATGTTACACACTTACCAGTAAGCGCTAGTCTATTGTTTTTAGTTGTAATGGTTGTCAGATCGGTTGTATCAGTACGCTATTTACATTTAACACAATATAGATCCATAATTTATGTATAGCGTTATGAATATAATTGATTTTTCAGCGACTAAAAAAAGAGAACCTGTGAAACACCACGCAGCGCTTCCAAATTCTGTCCGTGCCATTATAATTGGACCATCTGGATCGGGTAAAACACAATTGCTGCTTAATTTGATAACACGATTTATGAAGTGGGATAAATTATATTTAGTTGCCCCATCTGTAGATGATCAACGGTGCTATGAAGTACTAAAAGATTATAATGAAAATGCATCAGAAATTAAAGGTGAAAGTGTAATTGACTTTATTACTGATATTAATGATGCACCATCAGTAGAAGATCTCGATGGAGACATAAACAATCTTGTAGTGTACGATGATTTAATGTTAGATAATCAAAAGAACCCTGCTAGAATATTTTCCCGAGGTAGGCATAAAAACACTGACGTGATATATGTCACTCAACAATATACTCAAATTCCAAAAGTGATTCGCGATAACTGCAATATTCTTGTTGTATTCAATGGCGTTGATACACATACGCTACGAAATATTTGGCAAACATGGTGTTCCGATATGGACTTCAATGGATTTAAAAATTACTTTAGTCATGCTCAGTCTGTCCCATATGGATTTATAACAATAAATTTACACGACCCTCGATCACGATATCGTATTTGACTTGATCAAATATTCGGTTAAATAATTTGTATTAATCAGCAGCAGGAGGGGTGAGATGACAACATATTTGCGACGTAGATGGCAGCAATTTTGAGGGTGGTTATGACAATGTATTTGCGACAAAATCGCTAAGGCTCCATTTGTAAAATGGGGTCTTTATTTTTTTTTTGGTTAAAATATGAGATTTCGTAGGAAGGCTCCATTTGGCATTCTGAGGCTTTAATCGATTTTGTCGCAAAAATTTGTCGTGTTCACCCCCCCCTGCTGCTTCTTTTAAGCTTACGAAGCATATTTTCAATGAATGATACATATTCAATAATGTAATAATTTTACGATTTCTCATGGTCAATAACAGCTGTTGCGTAAAAGGAGTTTTTACTACGCAACAGCAAAACTAAAACAAAGAAACGTAACAAGAAACTTACATTCGAAAACATAAATTTATTTCCCTAAAATTGAAAATTAAACAGTCAAAGAATAAAAATAAACTTACAGTGTGTTATGAAACCCTAGAATTGCTTAATATAAATTTCACGGTGATCCGAAAGATCTCCAAAATATTTAGAATGAAAGTTCTAATGTGCTTCTATGCAAACACCAATGGAGGGGGGAGAGAGAATCATAAACACTGAACTCCACCTATTAGTCTTCATGGATACCTGATGCTTTTTTGAAATCGTCAGTAGGACGTCATATTTAATAATTTATCTGTATGAATACCAAACTCACAGTCATCCAATATATGATGATTCAAAATGAGCGAAGGATTAAACAAGCAGGTGGGGCTCACTGGTATGACTGTGAAGTGTAGATAGGTGAGCTATGATTAATTACTGCGTCAAGTATATTTTGTTTCACCTTTCATGCAGTTTAATCAGTACTGAGCTTGATAATCTTATGCAATCAGATAAATGTCAACCAGCTCAGTAAGGATAGAGTAAATATCACTTCTACCATGAATACCACCACTTTAGACCATTTGTTAAAAATTATTGCTATATTTACATAGTTTTCAATATATACATATGCCTATTTCATCATCTGAATCAGTGTGAGAATTTCGCCTTGTCCTTGGTTCTACTCATCTGTCTCTCTAAATTTCTCCTGCACTCCTCCTTTACTCCTTCGACTTTCCTCTCCACTTCTACTCCTCCTTTGCTTCTTAGAATTTCCTCTCCACCTCCACTTCCCTTCCCGTCGACTTCCTCGTCGAACCGTCGACTCCAATCCGTCGACCCTGACTGTACCGACAGTCTTACTTCAGTCTTTCTCTCAGACTCTCGGGATCTCCTTCTAACTGAAGTTATCCCACCCGGAAAGCTTCCTATAAAACACAAGGAGGGTGTACTATTTTGCTCGGCACATAATTCACACTAATTCCAGATAATTTATCATCAGATTAGGTTATCTAATTTCATGGGTCACACATCCATTCCCACCGAATTACTCGTACATTCATGAATGGTAAACACAATGTAAAATCATAACATAATAACACATCATAAAGCACGATATCAATTACTCGTATACAGGCAACGATAAAGATTCACATCAATACATAATAACCAACACATCTATTTTGCATTCACAAATCATACAAATATATAAATATGTAACTATCTATGCTCTGAACATATTCAAACATACATCCATAATCTTGCTTACATAAATCATATCCTAACTCCAATACAATCTTAAATAAGTATACAAATGAAACTGTACAAAGTAATTCTTCATTCTAACAATACTATTAGTAATTGCATAAACATAATATTAATACTTACATTTACGGCGTTTGCAATGTGTGAGTCAAAAATCAAACGAATATCTACCTTACTGAAGCTTTCTTTGTTCCAATCTTTTCCCTTCGATTCACGCCAAATTTACGAGTGCGAATCTCGGAGAAGCCTTTAATCGTGCAATCACCTTGTAATCTGCCTCGGTCTACTAAATAATTCTGGTATGGAGTTAGTTTAATATCCTCGAAACTTTGAGGTATGCCCACCCACTAGCTTAATTCTGATTGGATGTGGTGGACTAACCATTCCCAAGTTGTAAATCAGAGGAACTGTCCATATAAGTTGCCTATCATTTTATTACAAATGGCTCTTTTGATGTCCTACTAAAGGATTAGCACCTAGGTGTAATTTACCATGTCCTGTTCTGGCGTCTACGTTTCGCTGGCTTCTTACTCGCGGCATATGTCCGCAGATCAAACACCGGATTAGTGTCAGTTGAATAAACATCCGTAAACCTAGGTAGATCGGGACAATATATATATATATATATATATATATATATATATATATATATATATATATATATATATATATATATATATATATATATATATATATATATATATATATATATATATATATTACAGTCAGGCTCTCTGAAATGTAGCAGAAGAAAAGAGTGAAGTCAAGAAAAGCTGTGTAACTTCTTAACAAAAATAATTTATATCTCAATATATGAAATAGGACCAACGCTTTGTGAAAGTAGTCCAATATATAACTCTAGTGTTAAGAAATATAAATACTATCGCGAAACAGTTTTAATTGAATCTAAGTTCGAAGATCGATAAAATTGCAACAAATGGATGAATTTCAAAACATGTTGTCATCAACAATCAAGAACCCCTTTGAGCTCTGAGGCGTAAGAATGGGACTGCATTGGTTTCACTTAGACTAAAAATGTTAATCCATTATTGCAACACTTGCGATGGGTCATACGATCACCTAATAATCAAACCGAGCAATGAAACAATGTCATATGTCACGTACGATAGAATAGCTATTTTAGAATCCAATTCTTACACTGGAAATAAAAAAGAAAGGTTTGGTTACTATTCAACTAGCACGACGGCCTAAAGTAACTTTGGCAATGGCCAAGTGAATTCACTTTACCTTTACAATACCCATGAACCAGAGTGACCTTAAAAAATGTAATAACTTTTACATTATGTTGTTGTTGTTGTTGTTGTTGTTGTTGTTGTTGTTGTGGGGATTAATGCCATTTGTCAGCACACGATAGGCTATACATGGCGGCCAGTATTAATGATGGAGGAAGAAATCGGAAAATCCACGGAAAGAACCACCGAACCACGAGAAGCTACTGGAAAGCTTTAATTTTGCTCGAAACAATTTCCTCTGGGAAAGCAGCAGAGAGGTGGCAACGTCGATGTAGTCATGACAAATGTTAATCTATTGTCCACCAATCAAATATATGCAGAACTTTTGAATAACGCATTAATACCATTATTGACAAAGTCATCCTTAACTTCGCCTCGATATTCAGTGCTATCCGTTTCAACATCTCACCTTCTACTTCGATACACACCTCAGCAGGTAAGAAATATCTGCTTGTGTCCTGAACTTGTAATTCAATTCTTCCACGTTGGTTAGCTGCACGTGCGTCATAAGAATAATACTGATAATCAGGAATGGATTCATCCATGAGAACTTGTGTGTCCATGTTAAACGCGGGAAAAAATATACAATTCAACATCTTTATTCTTATTATCGTCTAACAAGAAGACCCCTTCTTGCTATCAGACTAATGGTTATATTTTTCATTTTTCCATAATTGGTATATCAGTAAAGTCTGCTAGTTTTTTATTAGCATCTTTATTTATTAATTTACTTAAATTTACGGGCATCACTTCAGTGCTGGCCATTTTTACTGGCTGAGGTCGGACCTCTTGCGGTCTGCGTACTAATCATGCTATTTTATCTCTGATTGCCGAACTTCTTTGCTAGTCCATCTCCGTAGGTTGTTGTGTATACTGGTAATCAAGAGTTCAGTGTCCTGACTATGGTAGATCCACGTTTAATACTATGTATGATCATTTTATTATTAAGTTACTTTTTCACTAATTGTAAAAGTCATTGTGATAATCTTCGGCAATTTCATTGGTAAGGGACAGATGTACAAAAATATCCATGATACAGCCTGTAAATAATCGTCATTAATGATTTCTTTTGAATTATTACCAGCTTGTGTTCTTCCATTGAGGATATCTAGCCGATCAACATCAGCAAGGTCATTATTGGGACAAGTAATAAAACCACTTCCTTGTGTAGTAAGACCATTTCTGAATCTTTTGTGATTTTTGTTTTCTTTTCTCTTTTACATTCTTCTCAAACTGTCTCCACCATTCGTCTGTATTACGTAGGGTGACTTCTAATTCTTCCTCTTCCTCTTTGCTTGGCTTAAGAAATGGAATTTGTATTCGTGATTTCGGAGATTGGTGTTGTTTACGTTCTTTTGTTCTCCCTGTTTTGGTTGTTTTTTTTTCTGTTCTGCACATTTTGTTCCTCATATTGATTGGATTAAAATATTAATTTCCCTAGCATAATTCTGATTTGTTGCATCATTATCTCTAGGTTGCTCAACATTAATACATATGTAATATAATAAATTTTGGCCATTGTTCATTGGTTTTAAAACCTTTAGCGCATTCAGGTTTCATTAATTTATCTCGTCGACAAAATCCATCCAAAGCGAACTCAACTAATTGTTGTAGACTTTTAGCGTTGTTTTATTTTGCCTTAACAATATCTTCATCTAATTTATTTAACATATTAGCATTACGTATATGACCTACTCATTTTGGTTAAGGAGCTAGCGTTTGAGTGCATTCAAATAAGTGTTGTATTGGGGTTTGAGCAGCAACTATTTAGGCTGAAAGTTCTCTAATAGTCTTTTTTTGTTTTCTTAATTCTTTCTGCTTTTTTTCCAGTTGCTTCAGCACTTTGTTTCTATTAGAAGTATAATACCTGTATAATTGTTTTGTATCCTCAAATTCGACTTGAGATTCCTGACGTGTTTGCAGGTGTTGCTTAAGAGAATCACGAACAGGTAAATATTTTTTATTGCCTGTAGTTTCTCTCGAGCGAATCGTGCTGAATGTGGTTTTCCAATATTCATTATTGATAATAATTATACTGACTGTTTAATTTATAGCAGTAGAGACGGTGACTAATCAATACGGAGTGCCGTTAAAAAAGGGTCAGAGATACGCTAACCCAGTTAGAGAGTTTTTTGGTTTAACGTTATCGACATTATTTTTCAGCCTTCGTAGGAACCTGTTTGTTAAGTTATTTAAGAAAGATATGAGCAGCAGAGAGATTTCGAACTTGATGGTTGTTCTCGTCGTTTGTGTCTTTTGATGAGAACAAGCATAAAGAATAGCAGGGTTTTTTCTCATAATTAGGACAAAAGGTTTGACCGGCACAAATTGGTCTGTAAATCCTTTCTGCTGCTGCGAATCTTGTTGACGCACACATAATGGTAAAACAATATTAGTTGCCTAACTTGATCTTAGGTACATAACCAACATAATCTGCCATAATTTTGCTAAATGGTTCACCAATTGCAGGAATAAGCTGCGGATGAGCCTTATGTATCTTCTGATTGGGTTTTCCTACCATTTGACAATTATGACAAGATCTACAAAATTTACAAACATCACGTTTGAGTTCTGTTTAATAAAAGTGAGTCAAAATCTTGCAATAAATTTTATTTATCCCTAAATGACCAGCCATATTAGATCACGGGTCAAACTAAGTAATTCCAGTCTTTAAGATTTTGAAATTCTAATCTTATTTTTTACGGACCACCCGTTACTAGCAGGTACCTCGAGAGGTCTCCGATTTCTCAAAAGAATTCCATTTTGAATGAAAAAAGAGATAGGTACGTCGGCGGCTACAGTTTCACTAACTGTATCTGAAACCAACAAGAGATCTCGGGATCTTGTTTTAGTTCGACAAGTGATTGTCGTTTGACACTATGACTAGGTAAATGAGAATGAGCAATTAATAAAGGATCACAGTGATCAATACCTTTTGATTGATCGGAATTAAAAGTGAAAGTGACCTTAATTAAATTTTGACCAATAAAAGTCTCAGCAAAAGGAATATTATCCATATCACAATCATTATCTAAAGCCTTATTTGCCATAGTTATCATAACTGTACACGCTGGGTATAAATAAGGGTAATCTTCTTCAATTGTATCAACTTTCTGATTCAAAGAAGGCCTGTCAGTTACAAGTGTAACAACCATAACCCTGTCTTCAGCTAGGTCGTTGACTAGTAACAAATGAATCATATACCCACTGTAACATGTCCTGATAATAAGTCTGATGAAATATCTCCAGAATGGAGAGGAACATATCCGCACTCTACTCCCTGAATGAGAACACTCATTAGAAGAAGGCTACACAGAAAAAGGCTAAAGTACCTGATAAATAAGAATCTGATAATCTAATTTATTTCTTACAATTTTAATTGGAAATAAATTTGTCTAAATTACCCAAGACTTGTATAGAACACGCTGACATGACTTTTGTCATAATTCTCCGTAGTAAAATCAGACTAGTTTCTTTTAGATCCAACAAATGAACAAATGTATTGCTTTGAACACATTACCGTGCCTCTAACCTCTTAGAAATAAGATAATTTTGGGATAGGTCTATTTTGATTATGATGCTTTTATTTCAATTTGAGGTAAACAAAAATGATGTCTTTTTTTCTTGCAATAGGTACACTTACTTAGAGACAATGATTTTGTATCACGATTATTAGAAGTTTGAATTTTAGAAGTTGTGCCAGAGTGATTTTCATAAGGAGTTGTATTAGGCAGAAATACCTTTCTTCCAGTAGACTGCTTAACGAAACATTTGCCTACAACAGAACATTATGAGGTAAGGAATACTTACAAGGAGCAAAAGCTTTTTCAAGGATATTATGCCTCTCAAGATGAATCTTAATGCCAAAAGAAACACAGTTCTTCTACTCTTGAAGTACCACAAGTTGATCGAGACATTCATAATCATGTTCAAGTTTCTTGACTAAGCACTATCTCTTAAATTTATGTTATTTTGCTAATGCAAATACAGCATAAGTTTGTCCGTCCAGCTTCTTTTCTATAGTTTCTGAAGTTTTGCCTATGCACAAATATCTCGGATCTTGTCAAGTACACATTGCGATAATTGAGTCAAATGATCCCTTAGCCATTTCAAATTTTCAGCACCTTTTTGAAAATAAAAAATAATTGTCTACTTTTTTTCTCTAAAATGGGCACTAACCTGATTTTTCTTGTAATGTAAAAACTAGAATCCTTCTCTTTTTGTAATTACATATGTTCTTTGTTAATTTTCAAACTCTGATTGCATTTGTTTTTCTTTCTTCGTTTCCTATCTTTTATTCTCTTTTTAAAATATTAATTGTTTATCTTTCTCTCACTCACCTGCCTCTCTCTTTCTTCTTTTTTTCAAAACTGCGACAGAAATTGCTTCTCTTCTAATTGCAATTGCATTTGTTATTTCTCTTTCTGTACATAGAGCTTCCATAACTGAAATTCAATCTTGTATTTCATTGTTAATTTAATTACTTTATGTCGAAGTTTGATACCGACTTACTGACATAAAGCCAAATAATTTTATCAAGAACATTCCTCTCTACCAAACACAAAATGGTTTTAATTTGTCTTTCGTCAAGGAAGCTTTTGCTACAGAAAGATCGCATTTTCTAGGACGTTCAAGCATCTAGGACGTTCAAGCAACTCATCTTTTGCCAACAATACAACTGCTCCTGCGTAGGACTAAAAAGGAAAGTCTCCACTTTTGATGAAATTGTGAATGATAGCATGTTGTTTGGCAATAGAAATTTTAAACCAAATGTAAAATAGTAATTGGGATTTAAAAACTAAGTGCATTTAAATTTCAAGAAATACTTTTCTGAAGTATTTTAGCCAAAATTAAATTATTTAAATGACAAGCAACCCAATTTTCTCTTGTCACGTTTGGACTAGTAGAATTATACGAAGATAAAATAATGAAGTCAGCAAGCTTTGTAACTAAAAAAAATGTATTTCTCAAAACAAAGGTAAAAATGTGAAATATGAAATAAGGTTTGCGAAAATAGTCCAAATATTAATCCTAGAATTGAGAAATATAAGTCCTATCAATAAACAGTTCTAATTTAATCCATGTTCGAATCTCGTTGAAGTTCCACTATGGAGAGTGATGACGTCCGATAAGGCAGTTGTAATCACGGAGACAATTCCTCGTTGAGACAGTAATGTTCGGTCTAGACTTCCAAAATGAAATTCTACTGAATATTGTACTCCCAGAATTTTTATAAATAAGAAGCACATGAATAGTTTCCTTGAGAATGACTTATTAAATTCCAAAAAAGATGAAATTTAAAACAAGCTGGCTTCAACAATCAATAACATTTTGAGATCTCAGGTGAAATAATACGACTGCTTTATTATCACTAAGACAAAAGAATTAAACCCAACTAAACAAATATATTTCGACACTTGATATGGGTCGCATGATAACTTAAGCATCAAACTGCGCAACAATTAAACGTTATTTGTCAAGTGCGCTATAATAGCCCTATTAAGAATCAAATTCTTACTCTGGGAATATATAAAGTGAGGCATGAGCTCAAAATAATAATAAAGCAATACGTTTTCCGTCCTAATCACACCGAATATTTTTTTTTTCAAAATTAACAAAAATCTATAGAAACTAATAATTACCATAAAAAGCTATGAAACAAAGATAAAAATGTGAATTTAAATGTAACCCACAATCAACCATATTACATGCTCGTAATAATCTATCTATCTATCTATCTATCTATCTATCTATCTATCTATCTATCTATCTATCTATCTATCTATCTATCTATCTATCTATCTATCTATCTATCTATCTATCTATCTATCTATCTATCTATCTATCGATCCGTCCATCCATCCATATATAGATAGATAGATAGATCATCACACTCATCCATTATATTCAGGTTATATATGCAGGCAAGCAAAAAGAAGGAAGTATTGGTTACGATTGGATTGTATTTTATTGAATGGCATTAATTTATTAAATGAATAATTACTGAGTATATCTAGCAAGGGTCACAACTTCACAGACATAATTTGAAAAAAGAGAACTCATGGATTGATAAATGACCTAAATCTTACAGAGAATAAGATTTTATTTCTTATAGTGTTTCACTTGCGCATATCCATATTGTGTTCCATAGTTTTGAGTTGAATTGTACTCCATCGCATGGTATCATATTTTGATCTGATGTACGTGCATAACAGGTTCATCAATAAAACATTCTTCATGTTTCAAAAGGTATACTAAAACTATAAAGAGTTTGACACATCCAAAATAAAAGTGTATCACGACATAGTTACTAATGACTACACAAATTATATTATAAATACTGATCTATCAAATACACTTTACGACTAATGATTGCCACGAAATTCTGAAATATATCTTGTTAGAGCACTGATAGGTGTTTAGAGCTTTAATCTGGAGCACAAAGCACTCTAAATTTAAAAGAACCATGAGTTTTACATCTGGTCATCGACCCTATATAAAATGAAAAAAACATATATATATATATATATATATATATATATATATATATATATATATATATATATATATATATATATATATATATATATATATATATATATATATATATATATATATATATATATATATATATATATATATATATATATACATATATATATATATATATATATATATATCGCAGACCTGGGTTCAAAACTCCGTAAAGTGCGAATTTAATTTCTCTAACCTGTATGATAGTATTGTTTGTATTAATCTATATTTCTAATCTTAGGCTACATAGTCTTAAAGATTAAGTGGCTACCTTGACGCTTACGATATTTAAAACATTCACACACCATTCTCCTTCAAAGGCATGGTTTTCTTTTTATCTAAATTGTGCTCAAATGCAGGTTACAGTGTATTTTGCCACTTGCATTCATTACTATAATCTATTCTAAAGTTTATAACATCATACCTTTAGCATACACAGCATTCGTAGACATGTCGCTAAAACGCTGAAAGAAATATTATTATATCTTTAGTTATCCGGTGTCTACTGCGTTTATGCTTTTATGATTAACTATTTTTGTATTGTCTGTTTGTAACTATAGAGGACATTTTAAACCGAGCGTTTTATTTTTCCTGGTCTGTATAGTCACCTCTTATATACCTACATTTTTGTGTTCATATTTATTTAATTTTAAGTATGTGCTCTATACATATTCACAAATGACTCTCTGCTTGTTCTTAAGCAAGAAGGCCTACAACGAAGAGTATATATATATATATATATATATATATATATATATATATATATATATATATATATATATATATATATATATATATATATATATATATATATATATATATATATATGTATGTATGTATGTATGTATGTATGTATGTATGTATGTATGTATGTATGTATGTATGTATGTATGTATGTATGTATGTATGTATGTATGTATGTATGTATGTATCTATGTATGTATGTATGTATGTATGTATGTATGTATGTATGTATGTATGTATGTATGTATGAATGTATGTATGTATGTATGTATGTATGTATGTATGCATGTATGCATGTATGCATGCATGTATGCATGTATGTATGTATGTATGTATGTATGTATGTATGTATGTATGTGTGTGCGTGCCTGCGTGCGTGCGTTTGTATATATGTAAGTATGTATGTATGTATGTATGTATGTATGTATGTATGTATGTATGTATGTATGTATGTATGTATGTATGTATGTATGTATGTATGTATGTATGTATGTATGTATGTATGTATGTATGTATGTATGTATGTATGTATGTATGTATGTATGTATGTATGTATGTATGTATGTATGTATGTATGTAGTAACGGCTGAGCTAGGTCCTAAAATCATTAGTATCAATAATATTACATTGTAGTGTGACACCAGGGATAAGATAAGTATGCTTCTTACCAGTTAACTATGGAGAGGAGAATGGAATAAACACGTACTATATTGACTTATTTTCAACCATAGCACAAGAACTAAAATCAGCCAGAACACAACGTTGTCCAGAAGCAGATATCGAAAATGGCCATGATTTATTAATTAAAACCTTTTATTCCCACCTTAGAATGATCAAAAACCTAACCAGCCAAGAATATCGTTTGATCCTGAAAAAATGAAAGATTTAAAAGTAGCAGAAGCCTTCCAAGCCATTATAGGTGAAAAAATTGAACCTTTGACAGCAAAGGTTATATTTGACACAACGCTATAGTCCTTAACATCTACATTCAGGACATATGTATTTCGGCTAACTGAAAAAGGGAAAGGAGATCAATAAGGAGCAAGAAGATACAGATACAATATGATCAAGTAAAGCATGCAAAAGGCCAAGAAATCTAGGATATAAAGACAATACTGCAAAATCAAAGACGGTCTCATTAGAAATGACAGCAAAATGGCGTATTAAATGGTGAAAAATCTTGGAACATATAAGATAGGAAAAGCTATCAACATCCAAGACATATCAGGAACATGACTCACAGAATACTGTTCAGAAGTGTACATTCATAAGAACTAAGGGAATACACACAGTACTAAATTGTCCTCAGGCATAAGGAATTGGTGACAATTATATCTTCCTCGTGACGACTTATATACTGCAGTTAAATCCCTAAAAAAAGAACATCAGTAGGCATTAACAACATACCATCAGAACGCATTCAAAAAGGAGTAGAAAGATAGTCACAGTCCTAAGAAAAATATGCAACAAAATATGTCAGATAGAAGAATGGCACACCACATGGATTCAATCCTTGGTCATCGTTCTTCCCAAGAAAGGGAACCTACAGCTATGCCAAAACTATAGAACCATCAGTTTGAGCAGTCACTCGAGCAAAGTCATGTCGATTATATTTATGAACAGATTAAAGCCTCGTACAGGGAAATTTATTCCTGAAGAGGAGGCATTTTTTCTGAGCAGGATGGAACACTAAAGAATAAATCTTCAATATCAAATACATTCAGCATCAGCATAAACTATACCAATTCTTTATAGAAAATTTTTTTATATATTTTTGAAAGGGCATGTCATGCGTCCTTGGGCAAGTATGAGAAAATATAACATCAGTTCAATCCTGGTGCTTCTTGCTGAGCACCTCTATGACAAAGCCACTAGAATCCTCATCAAAGGCAGCAGAGGAGATTGGATTCGAAAATATGTTGGTATCAGACAGGAATATATACTGTCTCATACACTCCTCACCAATTTCCTGGATTGGATCATGGAAGATGCCTTGCATGAGCAGGATAATGGTACTGTCAGCATCAGAAGAAGAACAATCACCTTCCGTCACCTCGCAAATGATATTGATGGCTTAGCAGGAGATGAAAGAAAACTGGCAGACTTGCTGGAGACTTCAACACAATTTCCACAGCATTCGGCATGGAGATTAGTGCAGAAAAAAAACACCATATGTGACAAATAACACCAATGGTAGCAGTACATAAATAAGGATCAGTGGAAAAAAGCTGCAAAGAGTAATACGCTTCAAATACTTGGGATCAATCACCACAGATGAGGACTCCAAACCAGAACTACTTTTTAGGGTTGTCCAGGTAATAACAACGTTAAGACCAATATGGAAAGGTACAAACATTGATCTTGGTTAGAAAATAAAGCCGATGATTTTTATATCCATGTTTCTGCATCTTCATGAAACATGGACGCTCACATTAAATCTACAAAGAAACATTTAAACCTCTGAAATGAGATGATAAAGCAAGATCTTGGGCATCTCATATTTTGACAATGTAACCAACAAAGAGTTCCACAATACGTTCAAACTAGCCATCAGACATTATGAAAACCTATTTACAACTGTTGGAAAGTGCTAATTGATGGAGTACGGTCATGTCTCAAGATCATATGGACTGGCAATTTTCAATCTTGCAGAAGAGGTGGCAGAGATAATAGAGGTGGGAAGACAACATTCAGGTGTGGACAGGCATGGGTTTGAAGATTCCAAAAGTATAGTGGAAAATAGGAAGAGATGGAGAAAATTGGTTATAAAGTCAACTGTGGTGACCAAACGAACTCTTGGGTTAATAGATGATGATGATGATGATGATGATGATGATGATGATAATAATAATAATAATGATGATGATGATAGCAAAAGATGATTTATTTATTAAGAAACATTGAAAAAAGTTGCAATTATTAACCATGACAGTTTTATTGTTTGTTTACAAGGACAGAATATTGCTTTGACAATTCTTTAGTTGACAATATCACTCAAGATCATTGGGTATATTAGCACATTACTATTAATTATTTACATTGATTATTAAAACTTTTATATATTTGGATTCAGTTGCAATAGATAAAATATGACTTGATTGTATTATGAGAAATTTATATTCTGCAAGGAAAATACATACTTCACTTTACTCAGCAACTATATCATACTTATTTTAATTGAATTGATATAAATAAAAAAACTGACTGTCAAGTTCGTGAGGACAACAATCACAATGACATAGACAACAGGAAATTACAAAAATAGAAACATATATAGATTATGTAGCTTTTATAGATTGCTAGATGAATAAAGTTTTGAATTGAATTTAAAATCTCGGGTTGCTGAGGAAAACGCTCACAATGACTCATTATATTTCCATAAGAACATTTTGAACCTATACTTTAAGAAAAGAAATAATATATTTGCAGTGTAAGGTAATTTCTTGTGTGTTCATTTAACTTGATAAAATATTTGAATAAAAACAGTATATCACTAAATACAAAATGTGGTATGCGGGGAAAACAAAAAATTTAGCATATAACTGAATTTTTATAAAATGCTATAAGAATAAGAGTAGTAATATAAAAGGCTGGTTCTATTCCAAAGACCCTTTTTAAATCCCCTGAGACCTGCCACCAAATACAAAATTACCACTTCTCTCTGTCCTAAACTCTCACCCCCAATAATATACAAATACAATTGTAAAGCAGATCCTAGCCCATAACATGTATACCTTACTTGGTAACATCAGTTATCTAATCAATATCATCTATAGAGACCAGCCAAGCTAGAACATGTATACCTTGGACTTGGTAACATCTGCTACCTAATCAATATCATCGTATAGAGCATAGTTAAGTTTTAAAAACCCAACCCCGACACAAAATCCAAAGTCGAATATTCTTTAACTGCACAAAAAAACTAGTCAAGTGGCAGATGTATTTTTAAGAAAAAGGAGGATGTGAGCCCAAAGATCTTTTTTCACACACTCCAATCCTTCAAACAAATACAAATTACCCCTACACAAAATCCAAAGTCTATAACTATACAAAATACCTAGGTAATTTAATAAATAATCACGCTAAGATTCAAGCTATAGAACACCTGCTGCAAAATACCTAGGTAACGTAATCAATAATTGCGCGAAGAACTAAGTTATGTAACAGATGTTGCCATTGTTAATAAATCTATGGAGACCGAGCCAAGTAAAATGTTTTAGTAATGTTGTATACGTCATACGGAGATCATGTGATTAGAAGGAATGTTCTCGAATAAGGAAATACTGTAATGCTCATGCGTGATAGGAAGTTTCTGGAACATGAAATACTATAATGCGCATGCGTAAACGCCTGTATAAAAGGCAGGTACACGTCTAATCACGCAGTTTGAGAAGCGCTTCATCATATAACAGATATACTGAAATCATGTTAACACCCAGGCAGAAATTAAACTACGCATTTGTGAAAAGGTAAGTACATTATTATTAATTTTAGATAAAATTTTATATTATATCATACTTCTTTTGATAATATTTTTCATATTTGCTAACCCTCACTGGTAAAATATATGTTAACATACTGTCAATAATACGAAATTCACGTATTAAATCGTCCATATTATATTTTACTCCTCATAGGTAAGATCGAATCTGATCAAGTAGTTTCTTGTAAGTTATAACAGATGTTAAGCAGCTATGCTTTTTTTTACTTTTTACATGCTGTTGTAAGAGAAATACCTACACCAGATATTATTAGGAAAAAAGGATTTAATGATACTCCAGTTGAAATTATACCAGAACTGGTCATTAACAACGGTAGATATGATATTACTCGAAGGATCTTGTTATAATATTTGTAACATTTTTTCACGCACCAAAGTTTTTTTATGATAATATTTGTAGTATTGTTTTAGTGCGTCCACATCGTATCCTGGAATATCTTTTGAAATATGATTGAAATCAACTATACTTTTTTCATTATAATATTAGTTCACATAGTCTAATGTTAAGTTAAATAGTAGGTAATCACGGTGTATCAGCTATAAATTCTAAACACCACCGATAAGAGGGATTTGTTAAATTTTTATCAGCTGGTTCAAGTATAAACTCTTCTTCAGCATTTTTGTTTAATACTATTGATACAATTCCAGAGGAAATATCAGTTGAGTGACGCCATAGATATCTGGTGTATATACTAAACTTTGCACCGCTAAAGACTGACAATCTATACACACCGGTAATTTCTGCAATATGCTTGATAGACTTGTTTTGCCTCGTCCATTCACCAAATCCAGCATCAACAGTAGACACACTATTTTTAATCTGTTTGTGAGGAATTTTAATCTGTTTGTGAGGAATTTTAATCAGATTTATTTTCTCAAGAATATCAGGAATCCCGCTAACAATGTCATTAAGTTTTGTGTTAATGTTAGCGATTGTAATGTCAACATTTGATGGATTTCCCAAAAAATCATTTTTGAGTGTGTTTATGTTTCTGCGAAAACTTAAAAACGTGTTCACGTGACCAAGAAACTCATTTCTGAGCGCAGTTATTTCATTATTGATGGGAACGTCCTGATCATCGACGTATTTCTTTGTTGCAGCATCAAAATCAGACTCTGGTGTTCTGAGGTAAGTAATGGCATTATGGTTCATGTTGAGAAATGCACGCATCATACCACCATTGACTGACACATACTTTGATTCTTGATCGTCGACGTATTTCTTAGTGACAGCGTCTCCATCTGTAGTTGGGTTTCCAAGATCTGTAATCTTGTTCTGGTTCATAACAATATACCCACTAAATAAATCACCAGATTTTTTAACAAAATCATTCACTGACCTACCAGAATCTTGTATCTTACCTCGATTGTTAAAAGTCACGATATTTTCAGTAACCGCATCAGTATTTCGTACAAGTACATCTGACAGTTTTACATTACTCGTCTTTAATCGTCCTTCTTTGTCCTGGAAAATGACTACAATAAAAACAATACACATTTTACAAGGAGCTTATAATATTATTGATCTAAACAGAACAATCAGAGAGCTCATAACAAAAGCTGGCGGTGTGGCTGATAATTTTGAGTTGGCAGCGAATTATAACTCATTGCGAGCTAGGATAACTTTGAAAAATATATTAATCGGTCTTGAACCAAGAGAAAGAAGTATTGCGCAACTGTTAGGATTTACTGAAAAAACTTACACTGCACTTGATCAGCCTATTACGTATGACAGCGAACTGCCAGTAAATATAACAGAAGTAAATTGCTCTATTGCTTCTGGCTCTTATACATCAAAAGGCAGCAAAGGTCAAACGATTTACAGTTTCTCACCAGAAGTTCCGCCAGGTTCTCTAATGCAAATAACTCCACGACATATTATTGCTAACAACCACAGCTGGAGTTCCGAAACCAGGAAGGAAAAGGAATCATACTGGATACGCCGCCTTAGAACATTGAAACCAAGCGGTCTAAACCAAGAAGACTAGAAAATAAAAACTATGCACTAGTAGAATTTAACATTTTCTAAATCTTCTTATTATCCTTCAATTTTTACTATAAGAATAACCGGTATAGAATCAAATATCCGGGATATAATCTGCGTTACAAATGTACAAAAAGTAAAAATAGATGTCGCTTTGGCTTGTAGACTTTTAGGGAATTATACAACGTTTTCAGTTTCTGCAACTAGTCTATACAAGCTTGGTGTATTTATGGTTTTAGCACATGTGAAGACAGCCATGTAGAGGTTTACAAACACAACGTTTTTGTGTTTATTTGTTTATTTGTTTATATGTTTTGTATTTGCCTTTGAAAAAGACTCATTAAGAGTCGAAAGCGCTTAGGCTAGTTAGTTACTAGTTTTGTGCTGTTCGTCGTCAGTTTATTTCATCTATTTTAATTAATCCCTGACAGACGTGATCCCTTGGTGGATCCAGTACGCTTGAAAGGGTTGTTATTCACCATATGATTTGTATTCTTTATATATATATATATATATATATATATATATATATATATATATATATATATATATATATATAGAGAGAGAGAGAGAGAGAGAGAGAGAGAGAGAGAGAGAGAAATAAATAGATAGATAGATAGATAGATAGATAGATAGATAGATAGATAGATAGATAGATAGATAGATAGATAGATAGAAGCTTACAATTAACCTAGAATAACATAAAAATAGTACTGTCATCTTATTGCAGCAATTAACTTGTAATGCATTGATTTAAAGAAACTCAATGGGGGAGACTTGAATGAATATTGGTTACCGAATACATGCATTAATATTTCACTCCATTCCATTCATCCAGGTTATTCTATAATATATACATAATATATATATATATATATATATATATATATATATATATATATATATATATATATATATATATATATATATATATATATTTTCTGTAATTATCTACCCCGGACAACCTGTTATAGTGTAATCGATTTGAACATTCTGCCCCATGCATTCATCAGGTTATTACATAATATATATATATATATATATATATATATATATATATATATATATATATATATATATTTATTTATCTGTTCTGAACTTATTTTCCCCGGACATCCTGTTATATTGTAATCGACTTGAACATTCCGCCCCATGCATCCGATATTGTGTTTGGTCTCTTTGCTGATTACTTGCTGGTTTAATCTACATTAAGCCGTTGAAAGAGAGTGGATTCTTTAATATCAAATTCTCTACACGAAGCTGGCTTCTACCATGGATAAGACTCGACCGCAAACATATATCAATACCTCCGTAGCCAAAGAATGCCAAGGTACGTACATATTGTTTTTGCTCTAATTACATGAAATATCAAACAACACTTGATCTACTTACCTTAGCAGCCTAATTTATAACCTTATGATGGGACAATAAAGGATTAAGTTTGAAGACCGGAATTAAACTGTCTTAAGAAACATAGACTGGAGAAATTTACAAATAACAGTATTGTGTGTATGTTGTATGTATTAGCAGGAAATTCAATGAAAGTCTTAAAACCGTAGATTTTAAAAAGTCTTGTGAAAGTTCCTGCAAAACTGTGCCCTCAATATATTATATAAGATCTACATCTTTATATCATACATACCCTTGCATGTGAAATACAATGCTAATGCTAAGAAACTAAAGTAGTTTTTAGACATGGATGTAGCTTGTATTCAGATTTCAATGGATTAATACGGTTGTCGTAATCAAGGTACGTCAGACATTACTCACCCAGCATTGAAAGACTAATTAAGGTGTCAAATTAAAATCGAAAAAAAAATCAGCTTCATAGTAATTGAAATTATGAAAACATATGTTTCTTCTAATCTGAAATGAATACAAATTGTACAATTATGACACAATGGATGTAAGAGGCTGCATTGATCCGATCATCAAGGCAAGATACTATGGTAAAACAGTGGAAATTGATTGAACTAATATACCACCGAACAAAACCGCCGTTTAGCTACCTCTTATTTGTGCTTTCTAGTACACAGTTTTAAATATTAGTAACAAGAAAATTAATGAACCAAATGTGGTTTTTATAGTCTGCTTACGAAATATCAACAAGATAATAATAAAATATGTTTAAAACAGCGAAAACGAGACAATGTTGAAAAAGATGCTATGTAATGAAATAACAAAGTTGAAAAGAGATGTCATGCGATGAAATAACAAGGATGAAATATGTTTTTAGATAATGGAATTATAGTCTCGAAGTGTAATAAAACTTTTGAAAAGTAATGCCTAACAGTGAAATAGCATTGAACCTAATACTATTAAGATGGATACACATCACAAGACGATATAACTATATTGTTTATGTGTTGACAAAACTAAAGCAATTAAATGCTGTGGATGGGTGTTTTTTTTATAAATAAACGGACACTCCTGTATTCAAGTGAGACTTGAACATTTGAGCATAAATAATTCGTTGTGTGAGTTTGTTTACAGCAATTTATTTTTATTTTTTTAAATCGGACATTATTATTATTCAGTAACCTTATACAAATCGCCTTAAATTCACTTGCTGTTTCACTACTTGCAGGTTTGGATTCAGCCTCCGGAACAGGAATATCAGATTCGTACAATAATCTTTATGAAGATCCTGAACAAAGTCAACTATATGATAATATTTCAGAGGAAAATAATGGTAATATATCGTTTTATCAAAGATAGAAAAATAATGTGACTAATACGTGCATATGAATAAGTCCCATAAACAATTGCCATTCCATCATATTGACATGTATCAAACAGAAAATTAAAAGCAATATTTACAAACTAAGGCATTCTCTTTTTAGTTTTGAACTCTTATTAGGAAACGACATAAACGTTTGCGTAATATTATAAGTTTTATCTCTCTCGTTCTCTCTCTCTCCCTCTATTTTAAGATTCTCTCTCTCTCCCTCTCTCTCTCTCTCTCTCTCTCTCTCTCTCTCTCTCTCTCTCTCTCTCTCTCTCTCTCTCTCTCTCTCTCTCTCTCTCTCTCTCTCTCTCAGTAATACGCAAACGTTTCCTACAAGGTTTCTTACTGACAGAAGATTAGTCAATATCAGAGACGATTTCACCTAGAAAACTATAATAATTTCATATTTACTTGCAGTTTCCTTACTTGCAGGTTTGGACGCAGCCTCCACCACAGGCCCGTACACCAATCTGAATATAGAGCCTGAAGGAAGTCAACTATATGATCAAATTTCAGAGGAAAATAATGGTATTTATGATTAAATAAAATAAATATATATATATATATATATATATATATATATATATATATATATATATATATATATATATATATATATATATATATATATATATATATACGCTCATATGTATATCTCCTAAATCATTGCTGTTCCATTATTATATATACGCTCATATGTATATCTCCTAAATCATTGCTGTTCCATTATTTAGACAGGTATCACACAGATGAAGTAAAATAAGGACTTGAAAAAATATAGGATCCCTTTCTTGTTCTTAAATTTAGATCAAGCATTAGGAGACTTTGCTGTAAACTTTTGCGTAGCATTATAAGATCTCTCTCTCTCTCTCTCTCTCTCTCTCTCTCTCTCTCTCTCTCTCTCTCTCTCTCTCTCTCTCTCTCTCTATATATATATATATATATATATATATATATATATATATATATATATATATATATATATCGGAAATACATCACAATAAGATACTCTTTCAACTAATAAGAAACACCCATCAATGACGAGATGTAGCTATTAATATTGAAATAAATATGTACTGAAATATGTGCAAAGTGTGGGGCTATAAAGCACTGTGTTGTGTAACCTAATCTCAGTAAATATTACTGCAGCGTCCTGACAGTCAAAGATAGAATAGTGCAGACAATTGTAACGTAACTTATTAGAAACTTAAACGCCAACGCCGCCTCTCTGAAAGTTTCTTTTATACGAGGTTCTTTGAAATCATTGAGTGTTTAACAATCCATGCGGATGCCAGAATTTAAGGGTGTTTCACTTAAGCATGAAATATTAGAATTCTTCGAACGCTTTGTATGTAGTAAAGGTTTGGTTAGACGCTCATAATATTTAAAAGAAGCCGACATATTATATTATCATTGATATATCCAGTGCTTGTTAAAATGTTCCCATCAAGAGTTAGCAAGAAGGAAATCATTAATACGATTCTTAATAGGTGGAAATATAGGTTTTATTTTATTGCTTATAAAACATCTCGAAATGTATTTGTAATACTGATATTCATATCTTTACCACAAAATATTGAACAATCATTATACACACGATTTAGAATCAATAATGTGCTAGGGAGTTATCTGTTATTATTATTATTATTATTATTATTATTATTATTATTATTATTATTATTATTATTATTATTATGGATTTTGCTATGTTGTAGCTTATCTCCATTAGGGTTTTTTTCTGTAACGACATGATATGGTACAAAATATAGTTTGATTGTACAACACTGTCTTCTCGACACTGTACGTAGAGAGAGATAAAACAAGAATAGTTTGCACACGGGAAAGAAAACAATAGAAGAGAATCCTGTGCAAATTTATCAAGATTAAGAGAATTTGCTGATTAATTTGGCATTCAACTGGGGAAATATTGTAATGATGTTATTGTTGAAATAAATACATTATACAATGCTACTGTTATCTACTATATATAATGTCACTACGGATAATAAGAATATTTAGCTGTTCTTCGCGATGAAATCATGATGTAAACAAGTTAACACTTGAATTTGACTTGCACTCCAATGATCACAATTGTAAGGTGAATGTAGAGAGACGCACATGCCTGTATAGGCGCATGCCCATGCGCACATGCATTCATACACATATATACGTATATGCCTACGTATAAACATACATATATACATATATGTTTCTACGTACTTATTGATATACACATATACATATTGTTCTCAAGTGTGAAATGTACTTATACCAGTAAATGAGCTGAATGACGTCTTTTTTTAACCTGAAAATATAACGTTTCTCAAACTGGAATAGAACGAGTCAATGATGTCATTCGTTCCTTAAACTGAAAAGGTGGCAGTACCGAGGTCAATTTGATAGTAATACAAATTGCATCGTCACAGTGGCAATCTCATGTTTCTCCACTATTTCAGTATGAAATATATAACCCAAAATCATTATGTTTTAGGTCAAACATTTCATCCTAAAATAGTGAGATAAATTATTACATTATATTGGTCTCTTTTCATTTGGATCAATGATAACATAGGTTTCAGTGAGATAAATACACCGTGGTATTGATGCAGGGAGCGGACTGGTTTGTAAACAAGAACCATTAATAGTTTTGTCATGATACCTATTTCTACAATTCAATTGCTTATTTCAGAAACTATCTTTGACGTGGAAGTATGTGACACTGAGGCTGCAAAGCGATGCCGATTTCATGGACATTACAAGCTCATACTTAGAGAAACTTCGATTTGTCTTCTAGGCACTTCACATAGAGTGGCTTATTCTTGGCCTTTAGAAACCATCAGGCTCTTTGGTTTTGAGCATGGTGAAGTATTCTTTATGGAAGCTGGAAGAAGAGCCCCGAGTGGTGAAGGACTAATAAAATTTAAAGCAAACCGTGCGCGTGATATCTATGACTATGTTATGGCAAACTGCAAGCAAAAGTTTAAGAAAACCTAGTACCTTTCTTAACACACACACAATCAAGATGGAGAAACAAGCTCGTCATTAGATCTCACGATAGCAGAATTTATTTTCAGCTTTGGCTGGATATCACTTTATTTAGCAGACTGATAAAATGGAAGAGCTGAAATAAAATGGACAGTACATACAGAAAATAAATACAAAATACTTAAAGCAGACTACGTCAAGAAATTATTTATCTTTTTCGATATTTTTGAAAAAGAGTTGTTATAAAACTGAAATGACAATAACGCACGACTGGCAACTATAAATTTTATAACGTTAAAACTTAAAAATAAAAATATCATATTGGCATCATTGTAAAAATGGGTGTCTTCAACTGTTAGGTCCCTTCCATTCCACCAACCCCAACCAACAGCCATCAAGACTGCACTGTGTATAATTGTTAGCAAACAACATAATTTCTCCTACGCGATGTTTCTAATCAAGTGCCAATTAAAGCTCATAAATGTTGCTCTGAAAACACTATTGTTCCTCTATAACAAGTTGTTTCTCATAGAGGACAATGGATATGACAGCAGCAAAATGCCAGAGTATCAATTAAATATTGCACCATCCCTTCCAACCTCCTAAAACAATTCATTGAAATCAATATATTGGCACAATATTATCATATTGAGATTTTGATGAATTGAAGACATAGATTAGGTGACGCTTGAATGCTGAGATTTGTATTTAATATTATTTTCTTGGGCCAAATCTATCAGAAACTACATAAAACGTTTTGATAATTTGGCACTGTTATATATCAATCGTGTTTTATTCTTCCCTCCATCTACCATTTTTTTCTCCTTCCGCTCCATTTGTAGGGCTATAAGGTTTTGTGTTATTTCTAATAGTGGGACAATCATAAGGAAATATGAATTTCTTTCGTTTATAAGTAGGTAATAATGTGATCTAGGGGATACGAAAATTTGTTTCTTATATGGGATTAAGTTCTATTTTATACATTTTGGTTTACAGTTGTTGTATATTCTTATCCTTTATCTTCGCGCCACACTAGAGGAGTTATAGGGATCATAAGGCTGGTAGGGATATTAACTTTGTTTGATAAGGATAGCTAGAAAAATGTGGACGACAATGATGTTACTTTGTTTAAAAGCGGATAAGAGGGGAGCAGCGAGAGCGATAGACCTCATTTTTGTCTATAAGGAATTTAAGATTTAATTTCATACCCATTCTCTTACAATCTACTTTGAGTGACCAGGAGGTGAATGCGTGCGATTTAAATATATAAGCATTTCTAAAATAGCCTTTCTCTTCAGTCATCAGTGAGTCCTCATCCGCAACCACCGCTACCACATCACCCACACACTGCTACTTATTTAATTTTAATGTGTATAATGTTTTCTTTGCTCTATGACTATAAGATATGTATATCTATATTATGTAATTGACTTTAGTCCAAAATGAATATAAATGGTCTGCTTGAATACTGACATTTGTTTAGAATCAACAAAATGCAAAACTAATATTTCTCTAATATTATATATTCAATATTCAGATAATTATTTATGGACGTTAATGCATTTTAATCTTAGTATAGGAAAATAATTTTCCACTTGGAAATCCCAATTCGTGTTGAATACTTTGTTTAGTTGTATTTATTTTGTCTTATTTCTATATAGATATTCACTTGAAATATGACTAATTCCTACCTTAACATCCGAAGTGCAATTATTTTGGTGTTTATTTTTCAGTTTGGTTGAATTTTTTTATGCACATTAATTACTGGATTTTCGGAAGCCCCAAGGGGTCGAGTGGTCTAAAGAGCTCACTGTTACGTCTAACTGCCATCTTACCTATGCCTGCGTGGGTTTGATTCTCGGGTTCGGACAATGTAATAACGTGAGAAAGATTGCCGTGGATTGGCAATTCCTTTCAGAGTTTACGTATTCTTTCTCCACCATTTATAATGGCCGCCATACCGAATTTTGTGCTGAAAAATCGGGTTAAACCCTACATAACAACAACAATAGTTGGATTTATGAAAAGCTTTTTGCTACTTCTTCGAATAATTCATTAATTTGGGATTATAATGAAAACAGTTAATGACATTTCCGTTTATATTAGCGTGATTCCTTAAAGGTCTTGACACATCACCAAATTTCGTGTCAATAGCAGTTTAGCATATGCGAGCCAAAAGGAAGAACAGCACATTCAATATTGGGACCGATTTGGATTACCACTTGAAGTAATGTGGAAATCTATACATGTGGAGATGTGGTAGAACAGGTTAGGACAGTTTCGGATTCAATTCATTATAATGTAAATTCTATTTAAATTGTTAACTTTGTATTCAATGCTTAACGTATTATCTGAGTTATATACAACCTTTTGGTTTCATTTTGTGTTACTTAGTTTAAATTCGTATAGATTAAAACATTTAAGGCACTTTAATTTTTTTATAAATTAAAATTCACTTTGTGACGGAAATTTCTGGAAATTTCTAAATCCAAGATATTTTAAATTTACATGTTTGAGAATAACACAAGTTTTCTGTATGTTATATATAATTAGAATTTTTCCAGCTTGCCAAACTATATCATCTTTCTGAATGAAGGCTTCTTTAAGAAAGGTAGAAACATAAATACTTTGTTTAATTGGTTAGCGATAATGAATCAATTGGAAACAAAAGCATTTTGAGATTCATTAAAAAGTCTCTGTCTCGCTCAAAAAATGTTAACCGTAGTCTGAATTTAAGATGAATAGTAATAAAAGAGACATCTAGATGGTCCTATATCACCTAATAGTGATTCTACCAAACAAATCAGTATTATAATATTAGGGACACAGAATCTACTCAATATATTCAATTATCAGTTGCTATGTCTTTTCCTTTGAACTTTGCTTCTAATAAGTGTTTTTATTCTAATGAGAGCATCTTTGTTAATATTCCACCAAACCCTACATTTGTCATCAGACTTAATCCAAGGATCCGTGTCAGTCGGAACCGTCATACCTTTCTCATATCGAGTGTATTCAGGTCTTACTAAGGGATAACATTGATGGAGATGAGGTTGTGGTTAATCAACTTCTAACTGACAAACATGACATGGATTGAAAGATGAACATATTGAAAATGAAATCCCCCACGTGCGAAGTTGCTAAATCTATGGCATAAATATCGCGTAAATATGATGATCAGGAAAGTGTTTCTCTACCTCATAAACACACAAACACACACACACACACATATATATATATATATATATATATATATATATATATATATATATATATATATATATATATATATATATATATATATATATATATAATATATATATATATATATATATATATATATATATATATATATATACATATATATATATATATATATATATATATATATATATATATATATATATATATATATATATATATATATATATATATATATATATATATATATATATATTGTCGAACATAAGCGAGATTCGAAGAACTTATTTCATGTTTCACAACACTATCAGAGAAACTAAGGTCACACAAGTAGGATTTCGTTTGTTTGGTTTTGAAATTTGAGGTCCTTATGGTACAATGGTGACCAATTGAGATACCCGTTTGTGACGAATGGTCAGTGAGATATCTAAATCTAATATTATTACAGAAAGGAACATCTTACTGTAGCCCTTGAAATCCCTTTGATTGGTCATTTAGTTGTCAATACCACCAATTACATTCTGACTGACCTTTCCAGCAAAATAATTAAAGCAACTCTTGAAACTACTTTAAATCCTGTCATACTTGTGAAATAATAGGAAAACCCTTTCAAAATGCATAAAGCTCATCTAAAACCTATTCCAGCATTTGATAAACCATTTGGCAAACAAATAGTACATTGTGTCGTCCCTTACTCAAGACCAGGTTGAAAAGGAAATGAAGGTGTTACATATGTACAAAGGAAAGTTGACAAGAAAGTAACTGACCTACATTAAATCATAATACGCATGGGATGTAAGATATAGAACAGCTTTGCCATTTAAATATGTTAAAAGTGCATGTTGATAGTGACTATCCTGTTAATTATTCGATCAATCTCGCTGTGCATGTACTACATAATGTGGAGTTATTGGATGCAATTAAATCGTACTTAGTGGCTCTTGTGTAACAAGGATTCGAAATTCAGAATTATTTAATACTCTAGAACACAAAAATTCACACCTGCAACTACACGACCAAAGTGAATAAAAATCGTTATTATTTTGATATGATCACTTGTTCGAAGTTTCAAACACGAGGACAAAGCACTAAAATGGCGTTGAAATAGCATATTCTCAACTTTTGAAGCAACATACTTAAGTATATAATATTTCAAAACTAAGCTCAGTTTGTGATGGAGAATGGCATCATAGAACCAAGTAATGGTGACTGGAGCTCACTGTGTATTCTACTCCAGAAACTTGTTAATACTTTTGTCATTTGCACAGACTCTAGAAAATTGAATATAATCACCAACACAGACTTATGTTCAAGCAAAATACATGGTGACTGCATTAACAAAATTGGAAATGCAAAATTTGACACCAACGTTTGTTTTTTGAAAGGATTCTGGCAAATTCCACTCACAGAAATGGACGTACATTTTTGTACTAAAAAATACAGATGCACTTTATCAATATAAAGTTTTTCCATTTTAGTTAAAACGTTCACCTATACTTTTCAAAGTTTAATGCACATGACATGGTCGAGTCCAGACAATTGCGAAGTTTACATGATGTCAACTGCTATAACAAAAACTGGAAAGATCACATAGGAACAATTCAGAAATTCTTTGATAAACCTAATGCAGTAATTCTGACAACTGAGCTAAATGAAAATGTATTTTGCCTGCTTGTGTTGCAGTTTAGGACATATTGTATTATGTGGTCACATATTTTCCGAAATTGTGCCTTCCATAATAGCTGAGCGACAAACAGATGTATCAAGTTTGAAAATAAAGCTTGATTTCATCCGGCTAAATGAAACATTTTGAGCACAGAATTTAAAAGCAATTTCAGTTGCCACAGCGTAGCAATACGCGAGCGACTTTGAGGTTTCCAGGTCGGTTTGACCCAAGATGGTCGTTTGCTATTTTCTGTGCTACCATTTAGACCATAAAGAAAATAACTGCAATGCAGTGCATATTAATCATATTAAATCGAATATCTGAAGAAAGGAGTAAATTACTGGGTGTTGTATTATACGATTTATATTTTATCAGCTTAAAATTCAGAAGTGCAGCACTGTATTATTAGTATTATTTTATAAACATCATATATTTGCGATCGTATAAAGTTTTTAAATATCTTTTGCGATTAAAAGAGCTCAGATTTTATGAATTAAATATTTTAAAGTGGTTTTTATATAATTTCGATTTACCTTAAGTTTTCGGACTAATATAGTCGAGAACTAATGTTACAGAATTGAGGAAAATCACATATTTCACGTGCTCCTATAAATTTGTATATTATTTCATATTATTTCATTGTTCATTCTTTCTTATCTCACTTTTCATATAGTAGGTTTAGTTTCCTATAGTTTGTGCAGTTTCATATTTTTGGTATCAAAACACGTTGAAAGATCACTTTTTGTGGCCCGAAAAAGCCCATGCAATTCTTGCGCAATATTCTCTTCACTGATTGGCTGCGATCGGAGGAAAACTTTTCTAACACCGCCTTCCAAACTGTTACGTTTTCAATGAACATATTTTACAGCCATTCATTGCATCAACTGGCAAAAACGAACTTGGGAAAATGGTCTCGTTTGGCTAATTTATCCCCACAGGAGTATGTTATGTCACGCATAATATATCATAACATGAAAAAAGTTATAACCACAAGACAAAGAGAATAACAACAATTAACACTATGGGTATTGATTGTGTTGGGTGGTGATTGAGCGAGGAGGAATATATGTAACATAAAATCCACCCTATATGCAAGATTTCTTAATATTAACTTACGGAAGTAATTAAAGTTTATCTTTGCTAACAGAAAAATGGTCTCTAAACCGACATAAATTTTTCTAACCACTGCATATATACACGTTTAATAGGTGACGTAATTCCGATCTAAAATGAAGTTTCTTTACATATTATGTTGTCTACTGTTCAAAATCAAAACACGGAAGATTTCCAGCCATAACTACATTACACGTTTTAAAATCGCAATTTAAATGTAATTTGTAGTTGTGAATGTGACTCTAATGTTATGTAAATATCTATCGTCAACTGTACGGGTGTGCATCAAATATTAAACTTTGGCCGTTTTGTGTTGAAAATGCTAAGGCTTTCAAAAAGCTGGATTTTATTTTAAAACATCTTATATTCAATATTAAATCATTACCCATTTCAGATCCATCATTGATGATATGTGAGAGCATATAACGTAGGCAAGTGGCAGTGCCCACTTGAATACATACAATATTATGGTAAAGACAGAATAATAAATTTGATGTTACCACTATGCATCTGACACTGGCTATTAAAAACCATTTTGAAATCTATTGGTCACAATACTTCAAAATAATAAATGAACAAGCAAAATTTATGTCAAAGACTTTATTCCCTTTCAGTGGAAGATTAAATGCACAATGACAACTACAATGTAATAAAATTATAGAAAAAATGAAATGTGTCACAAAATTACATTAGTTTAAATTGTTTATGTGATTTGCAGGCTTTCGACTCATTTTACACTGCGATGACTTCCGTGTTTCAATGAATTGATTGTCTAGTTATCATGGATAAAAAAACCTCTTAATTTTTTCAAGGAATGGAATTGCTGACCTCTAACTTATTTCTCTCCCTCCCTTTCTGTATGGTTTCCAACTTAAAAAATGTGTGTAATACGACTTTAGAATAATTATGAAGTGATAGGAAACATGATTATACATGATAAAAATTAATGTATTTAATACAGTATCGTTCCATAGCCCACTATAGGTCACAAATTTCTGTATCACTTGTTAGTGATTAAGCCAAACCAATCCCTACTAAAATATAAGAGAAAACTAAGCTTCTCAGAATTTTTGAGAGTCAAATACGTTTTTTGCATCTGAGTAAACTTCTATTGAACGTGGTCTCGTTCATTGTTTAAGTTGCTATCCATTGTGTAACAACATTACCTGACTTAGTAAGCATATCATATCCGTGATATTTGGAAGAGTTGCGTCTTTACACATATATATCATTGATTTATTTCTAAGCAATCACATATAGATAGGTTTGTGTTAGTTCACTTATAACTAAAAAGACTTGCTTGAATCAGACATACGATTTATTCAAAATGAAATCCCTTATATACTATCAAAATTGTTCAGTTACGAGAACTATAGCAAGATGAGTTCTTGGGAAAGATCAGGAATGTATACCTTTATTTAGGTTTTGTTCAGAGATTTAATGGGCCAACCTGCACTATAGATATTGACCTATACACACATTTACCCTCTTAAAGCAAATGAGAAAAGTGAGACCATCTGATTATCGGTGGTCAGTGAGGTATACAATTATTGCTTTTAAGTCACGGCGATAAAAATTCTTATTGTAAGCTTGAAAATCCCACGATTGGACATTTAGTAATCATTCCGCCTGAAAGAGATATATTTAATCATTTTTACTGGTTAACACTAATTGTGATGATTATAAATTAAATAGTTTCTTTCTCATTTGTACTATAGTAGGTCAGTCCACTTGGAAAATACATACGGTCCATCTGCAACACATTATTGAGACAATTTAGCATAATGACGCTAGACTGTCTTGATACCTGAACTAATACTTAGTCAGGCTAACAATATTTTTTTACACAATGTGTACGTCCACTAGGCTTCCAGGGTCAATTCCTTTTATAAATATTGAAAACAAGATCAATGCATATCCTTTGATAACGTTTTTCAAATTTTGGTGGTCACAAATCTATAAAATCTGATCAAGTGTCCAATTTTGTGCACGAATATTTTACATATGAAAATATAAATCCAACTATTTAAATCTTCTCTCTAATACCCTGAAAGTAAACAGTTTAAAAGAAAGGTTCCACCAAACTTTGAAGATCATTATTCGGTCATATTAATTTGTTACAATATAATGTGTTCATTACCTATTGGCTTTCATTACCTATTGCTTTCTCTTAGTGAAACAGTTCAAGAATAATTAGGTTGTGATCTTTTTAAACTATGTTTTGGACATACTATCCGTGGACCAATGAATGCAATAAATGATGCAATTATTTCAAAGGTCTGTGAAGTAGCAAGAACTTATCGTCACTCTACTAAATCATATACGAACATAGGTTGAGGCATACGTAGAAAGGCAATGCGTAGTAAAGGAGTTCTGTTTCCTTTGCCTATACCTCAAGCAGCAGGCAGGGTGAACCCTACAAATTTTTGCTCGAATCCTTAACGAAAAATAAATGTTACTGCAGAGGCTGAAAAAAATTCGATAGCACTAAACTAAAGTCTCTAACTAATTATATTTCCATACGCCTGACTTTGTCAGGTTAGCTTATTTTTGTGATACTATTATTGAAGTTATTTTGTCCTTACCTTGTAAGGAGATTTTATTTACTCGTAAGGCGACCTAATTGTTGTCCATCCACCCTGCTTATGCTCTTGACGGTCAAGGGGAACTAACCAAAGATTTTATCTAGACCCACACGATATCTTGATCTAGGATCGTATAGATTTATTGCTATAAATCCAAATGGAACAGATTGCGCTTTAGAAAAAGAAATTTTTAAATTTAATCATATCCATATCCCCTGAACACCCAGTATAATAAATATTCTGTAGAGTATAATTATCTACACCATTAAACACAACCAAAATATTGTGACGACCTCGAGAAAATATTCTAGCTGGATTATATTGCTTGTCCAACATCACATCATCATATACTACGAGATTATTAATGAATCCATCCAAGTCATCTACAGATGGGGCTTCATCTATATCTGTGATAAAATCAATAATATCTTCACCGTCTTTATTAACTGATTTTCCTTTCTCGTTAAAATCCTTAAGTACTTCGTAACAGTGCTGATCATCCACAGACTGTGCTATTAAATATAGTTTGGTCGATCTCATTCATCTCATTATTAAATTTAATAATAATTGTGTTTTACCTGATCCAGATGGACCTATTATAATCATCCTTCTCGAATTTGGTAATGCTGGATGGTGCTTCACTGGTTCCTGTTCTTGTGTAGCCGAAAAATCAATTATTGTATCCATATTATTAATAACATGAGTCTATATAGTGTTCTCTGTAGATCATCAACCCCCACCGTTGGTGGGACCACTGGATTGACAACAATAATAACGAAAAATAAACGACATGCATTAACAGGTAACTGTATAAAATGTGGTACAAAATATATACATTTATCTCAGGGACAACAAAGATAAGTGAGGATATTGATGCTTCTTTAGGAAAATTACCTGGATTACCATGGTGTAAGTATATTGGTGAGAAACACCTTCCTGGATATAATTATTGTGGTCCTGGAACTCGTCTTGATATCAGACTCGATAACCAAGATCAACCAAGACCAGGAGAGTATCCAGTAAATAAAATTGATCAAGAATGTTACGTTCATGACGTTGCTTATAAAAGTAACGATTTGCAGCAGCGGCATCTTGCAGATGTAAAATTGATTCACACATTAAATTCTATACCTAATGAATCTGTTAGAGAGAAACTCGCGAGTTTCCTAATAAAATCCGCTATGAAAAGTAAAGTAATGTTAGGGGCTGGTAATTATTTGTGTAATTATTTTAATGGAATCTATTTATTATTGCCCAAGAGGGTATTGGAAAGGTAAAGCAGCGATCACTAAACTTGCTAAAGCAGCAAAAGTTTCAAATTCTGTTGCTGCAAATTGGTTAGCACGACAGGCAATATGGCAAATTTATCTACTACCACCAAACAAAACTTCAATATGCACACTTTGATGTCAGTGTTCCTAACGAAGTTCATCAAGCAGATATTTTGTTTTTATCACACGATACTATTAATACACGTGGACGAAAGACACGCACGAACAAATACGTATTGACTGTTGTTGATATTGCAAGTAGATATAAAGAAGTTGAACCATTATCAACAAAAACATCATTTGAAGTTGCATCTGCGTTTGAGCGAATTTATCAACGTGGTGGCCTACAATGGCCACAACTATTGCAAATACATCCTGGTAAAGAATTTTTGGTGCAGTATCATTTTTGATGAAGAAACAAAACGTTACAATCAGACGAGGGCATACTGAAATTAATCGTGATCAAGCAATCGTTGAACGATTTAATCGAACACTTGCTGAGCGGTTATTTGGATATCAATATGCGATGGAACTATCTGCTGACTTTAAGTCCGGTGAGCGATCTCGTGAATGGGTTGCAAGGTTACCAAGCGTGATATCTGCATTAAATAATGAAATTACTCGTGCAACTTCCATGAAACCTTATAATGCAATAACAAAGAAATATATACCACATAGCGATGAATACGGACAACGAGGTCAACAACCAGTATTAGGTAATGTAATTGTGAGATATTTATACGAACCAGGGGGGTTGGAGGGTAGCAAAAGACGAGCTACTGACCCTATTTGGAGTGTGACCACACATACAATTTCTAGCGTGGTTAGATCTACTGGAAGATCTGCTATATACAGACTAGATTCTACTGCCCCTCAACGTGGATTTGTGCGTGAACAATTGCAAGTAATTCATGCAGATACACAATTACCGCCACCTTCACTTATGTAAATTAACACCTCTGCGTCGATTACATTCAAGAAAGGTCAACATTGCATTTTCACGTGTGTGACCAAGATCACTATTTATTCTGTCTACGGTAAATTGTCTTGGATTATTATTCGAATATTGCCATAACATTATTGTGTTACAACTTGCACAGTGATTATTCTGTAGTTGTTTTAATTTTATAATAAATTCGGTATCAATATCAAAGTCACTTCTTTTTTTGTCACATTGTTTATAAGACGCTATTTGTTTCTTTATTACAACATCGTTGTTAGTAATTTCTTCAGTTATCACATAATCTATAATAACCCTATGTAGTTGAGTTATTCGTCTGACGCGAGATGCTGCAAGATATACTAAATTTGACCACTCGATCCGGTCATCTACAATCCAGATATTTGTATCAGATATAGGTAATCCATGTGACGAATGAATCTTTATAGCGCATCCTAACGTCCACGGTGATTTATCCATATTCAATGCTCCTTCAACTATATTAATATTTACCAAAATAATGTCATTCCACAAGGAATTTTAACTTCAATATTCTGTCGTCGAATTTCTGCTGGGTGATAACATAATGGTACCGATAGATGTGAAAACCTTTCTTTATGTAACGTAAATAACATCTTCTGCAATCTTTCTGCTTGCGACTATCAAATCAGTAGGTCTCCATAAAGTTAAAAGAAATCATTCATGGTAGTTTCTGGAATTATCTCACGCATTATCTCATATCGTATTTTATCTGGTTTTAGTCTGACTAATCTTTTAAGTTCTTTCAGCGGTTCATCAATAGCTCCATGATCATCATGTATTTCTTCGTAATAATCAACATTATTCTTTAGCCATTCATGTGGAGACTGTCCAACAAAAGGCGGTGGTTGACCATGATCACCACACATAATCACAGCAGTAGTTTTTGTTAATAACTATTCAAGGAATGTTTCTAGTGTTTCTAACGACATCATGTCTATTTCGTCCCATATAATATACTTAGGTATATATTTCTCACCCATTCGCTCAGAAGACCATGTATATCTACACCATCTATAAAAACTATGATAAATACAAGTTTTACACCTCGTTCTTTTATCTCTCTGGCTAGTTTATGTGTAGGTGTAAAAACGATCATATCTGAATTGATGTTCATAAATAATATAATCACACGAGTTGTTTTACCAGACCCTCTACACCCATTAAGATAAACAGTCTTATGTCGAGCCATACGATCGTACACAGATGGTGCAAATGATTCTAATATTTGATTATTATTTATGTAATACATTTCCTTAATTTCAACGTCAGCAAATTCAGAATAACTAATTATATTTTCTTGCTTTATCCTCCATGTTCCCCACTCACCATTACCGAATAGCGGATTTAATAAATCCTTATATTTTTTTGTTTATATAAAATTAATCCGTAGCGACTTTAACAGCGTGACGAGGAAATCTATTTATCATCGACAGTAGATTTATAGAAACATAGGCTAACATTGAAGATCTTAAATGATTAAACTGCGGTGAGTCGCCAGTAAGATAGCTCACAATAGTACCTAGTTTGGTCCCATCCGATAAATAAGCATTATTTCGGCTTATAAATGTATTTCTCTGTTGTATCAACAATTATAAAATCTAACTCAGCATCGTCCATAATCAATCTTGTACAGTGTCGTTTATAACCGTATGAACCACCTTGAGTAAACTTACCAATTATCTTTCTACCGAGATCTTTTGCACGCTTCTCATCGTGCTCGTCTCTGCATTTACGTATATTATTAATAATTTTAATAATGTCATCTTCGGCAAGATCAGGAAATTCTTTCCTGGTATCTTCTATATTAAATCTGTCCGGTTCTGGTAACCAAACTTGCTTTTGTGGACTTTAGGATATAATCGCTTCATTTACTTTTAACGATACTAATACTCCAGCATCAATCATTTATCTAAATAACACTCTTGGTGCCCAACATTTTTCTAAAACGTGTTTACCAAACCAAACAAAATTGGATGGAGATCTTTTGCGAACTCAAATGATTCTATATATGCAAATCCTGTTCAGTCAAAATCTGGTAATGGTCCATTTATTGAAACTCTAGCCATGTCATGTTTAGGATGTCCGAATCTGTTAAAGTATTTAGAACACTCACCATATCCAAGAAAACTTGAAGGATAAAATGCATCCATATCGACTGATATAACATCATTATAATCGTATTTAGTCTTTCATAATCCACCGTGTCCATATTCTATGCAACTTTTTTGTATATCCTCAATAAATTCTGATCTTGTAGGTTTCCATGAATTTTTTTCCTGAGCGAAATGGGCCGCGACTGATGGTACGGTAAAACAATTATTCAGTAGGTGTCTGATGTTGTCATCGTCAGAAGTATATTTTAGTGCAAGATTTCTCATTTCTTTATAAAGAGATTCTGTACGATAAATATCACCATTGGGTCGTACAAATTGATCATGATAATTGTGTTCCGAACTCTGAAATAACCAAACAGATACAGGGTCATTTTTACTTATATTTATAATAAAATCAAATACATGACCATTATAAAATTTAATCATTCTGTCTCGTGGGAATATTGTTACAGCATGTTAATTATGGTCAATGATTGTTATAGGGCTTCCACTTTTTGTATATTTTGGTTTGTACAATATCTCTTCTGTTAAAATTTTACTGTTATTGGAAATCTTAATGACTTTTCTAGCTTAGCTACATCCTTAATAGATGCACCTGAATCTTTAACGGTCTCTGTAAATTCATATATTTTGACGTCTTTAATCTGTTAAGCCATTGCCACGCATCGCATTTGTAAAATGTTCAGTAATGCGCTCCGCAACACAGTTTATTCTTGACTCTGATAGTCTCATAAGCTTGAGATCCGCAATATTAGGTTTATCATTTTTAAAAACAATCCATATTCCACAGTAGTAACAGAATAACATCGCTCAAAATTCGGTCTATCAATACCAGTCAGTATTCCAGGTTTGGATTTGTTACTTAATAATATCGTTTTATTATTTCCAGACTGTATATAAATGGGATCACTCTTGTCACGAATGATCCATATAGTATCGTCTGTCTTCACAATAAATTATATTAAAATTATATATTTGTGATTATCAAGGTTGTTAATAATTACTTTCCCCCGTTTGTCGTTCATTACATTAATAACGTATTCAACTCTAAAAGTTCACCATACATAATTTCCACCTTCTTTACAAAATTCCTTCTTAGCCTCACGGATACCTTTGGTTTTATCTGTATTTGTTAAAGCTAGATCTTTCATCAAAACACTAAATTTATATTCTGGTAGTCAGTCAAGATCAAATCTAGTAGCAGATGTTTCAATTGCTGATAATTCTTACATCATTGTAATTAAAACAAATATTCAAATTGAAATTTAGTATATATATATATATATATATATATATATATATATATATATATATATATATATATATATATATATATATATAATGATTCAAACAGAAAATAAGTGTATTTGGTTAAAAATTGGACATATTTCTCATTGTGATAAACCATGCGTAAACAAAAACAAATACTGTACTTACCATATGCAAAGTATTAGACATGTAAGTACTGTACCAAAACCCTGCATTCAATGTGATATTGGAGTTAGGGGGAAAACGCAAATTTGTGCAAATTGTGGGGGTAAAAAATATAGGGAACTTAAACGCTATTATGACAAAAGAAGATACATCAACAGGTAAATTCCCTATAAAAACAGATTTCAAAACAATGATTGAGACAAAAAAATATTATATACAAATGGAGCAAAAAGAATTTGTGAGACATCCAATATATTCTAATTACGAGGCGTCCAGATATGGTATTATTAGACTGTGTAGACTAAAGAAACCAGTTGGTAATATTGATAATGCTGGTTATTTTAGATTTAACGTTAGTAGAAATAAAAGATATATATCACATAAGTTTATATTTGAATGTTTTTATGGGAAAATCAAAGATGGACATTGGAATCGATCACATAAATTCAGATTCGAAAAATAACAATTTATTAAATTTACGACTTACCACACAGAGTCAGAACTGAAAGGCAGGAAAAAATGGCGTTAATAATCATTGCAAGAGAGCAAGAGTTATTAAATCTATAAATGTGCAGACAGACAAAACAATAATGTTCAGTTCGAAAAGTAAAGCTGCCAAATATTTCAGTATCAGTTCAGCATCAGTAAAACGTGTAGCCGATCATATATATATATATATATAAATCTGCATATTCAATAAGGGATGACCAAATTATTATATTTGAATATGTATAAAAACTGTGTACTCTTAACTAAGAATAATATTATTTTACTTTACAGATAATTCGACTCTATCAATCTTACCAAGGATCCTGTTTAGCAATAATCATATTTCCTGACTGAGTCATGGATCCACTTTAACTATCACTGTTCTCAGTTTCGCTATCATTTATTACAGAATCATATAATATAATACGTTTAAGTTGAGTCACACGGCTATCTATCATTTTCTTTCTTTCGTACTCGTGAGATAATGCACTTTTATTTTCTCGATTGAACGCATAAGAGGCGAGAATAATCTTACCTGTTTGTCATTTACGACAGCTAAAAATTCTAACATAAAATTATACATCGACTTTAAACTTCTTTTGAAATTTTCTCTCCTGTAATAACTCAAAGTCATATATGATTTTTTCAGGGTCAAGGTTACCGGATAAATTGACTCCTTCATACTTTAATTTTTTATTAGCAGAAAAAATATCAGTAATATTTTTACTGTTCATTATATATATATATATATATATATATATATATATATATATATATATATATATATATATATATATATATATATATATATTATAATATTCAAGTTGTAAAATTGTAGTCCCCTTGACCCTTTTTGAACCCCTAGATTGTCAAACAACATTCTAGCAGGCTCATAAGGTCAGTGGGGACTGTCTTGAAGATGATTTATGATTATATACAGATGAGTATTATTTTTATTTTGATGTGGACGGCACAAACCCCATGTTTTCCTTTAAGATGTTCACAATAATATTTTTTTAGGATCACAGGTTACATATAACGATATATGAGCATGAATATATATATATATATATATATATATATATATATATATATATATATATATATATATATATATATATATACAGTTGAGTATGATTTTGATTTGGACGGATTTTGATGTGGATGACACAAACATAAACTTATCCTAACGAAGAATACCTACATCCATCAGATTTAAATACACACACCCACAATATACCCTGTGAGTGATACAAAAATATACCAGCCACTTGGCATATGGCGGGTGAGTGTATTTGATCAAAATGGACTTCGTCCCCATTTTAAAACACAAATTGCCATAATATCGCCAAATCGTCGCGTCCTGGGCTGTCACAATGATTTGAACTTTTGCGGTTTTTCACCTAAGTACCACAGCCACACAACTACTCCACTACACTATCGTCTTATCTTAAATACTTCTGATCAATTAGTTAATATAAAGGTAACTTAAACATACAACAGTAGCCGTGGTAGAACATTTGAACTGGTAAATACTATCAATATTCTTAATCCAGTTATGTGAGAGTAGAATATATCCAACGAGAAATTATTAATAGAGGTGTTGTTGTGTTAATCTTATAATTGTATCGCTCTGAAAGGGGAGATTTGGATCTTTTTCATATAATATATGATTGTATACTTTCGCCAAACTAAGATATAGTATCTATTATTATATTTTTGATTGCTTCGTCAAATTTAATTATTAAATCAATCGTTAACTGACCATATATGCAAACTCAACAATAATGAATGTTCGTTTATAACCAAAATGTCATATTGAGTATTTTCTGCATTAGAGTTGTCGTCCGTTAGAGGATGTTTACAAAGATATAAAAAAAACTTTTGACCTAAATACCAACGCCTTAAAGTCAGCAAAAGCATTACTTACTGGAATGTTTAGGTTATAGAGACAAATATATGTACCAACACCTCTCCGTGTTACATTTTTGTTGTTTACTAACACCTAATTGTTTGCGAATAAGAGATAATAAGGTAATAATTGTCTGAAAAACGATGTATTTTTGTCCGTATACCACACATTAAAAATGTATTATCCTTATGTACAAAGGGAAATAATTATCTATTGCTCAAAATAGAATCAAAGCAGTAATTATTGCGCTTTGTTTTCTAGTATTTTAATTAAATATCTAGTATAAATATTAAAAATAATGAATGTTGAGGAGTCACTGTCAGCAAAATTTGCTAAACAGCGATTAGAAGCAATTAGAAAATATTTACCCGTTCGTGACTAAGACAAGCAACAGTTAAGGCAGAGACAGGAAGCTCAAATTGCGTTCGATGAAGACACTAAACAATTATTTAAACCTATATTTGAGAAAATAAAAGGTATTTAACCTATACTTGAAACAACCGCAGCGGCAACACATAAAATAGTGAACAGAACCAAACAAACAAAACAACTTCCACGTCAACTTCCCACTGAGATAACCGCTGCTTTACCAGTTAAAGAAGTAGAATTCAAAGATCAAGAAAAAGAACAAGAAGAATAACAAGAAGAACCTAAAAGACTGAGCAAAATTTATTTATACGATACATTCAATGATGAATAAATAAAAGAGATTAACTCAATTAAGGATGAGGCCAATTTGGCTAAACATGCAGTTGATAGTTTTATTGACAGAAAAAAAATATTAAAACAAAATCACGCCAACGAGAACATTAGTCGTGAAATGTGGTATAAGTGGCTTTTCAGAATTCGCTATAACACTAATCAGGCCAGAAATTATAATTCAAAATTTATGAAATATACAGACGCTATCAATGCTCATTTAGAATTTATCAGACTGACACCATCATATAAATTACCAAAGTCACCCGGACATCCATCATTGGCACAACAATCACCACCACCAACTCCTCATTTATTAGTGCCGTCACAACAACAGGAGGAAGAAGAATATTGGCCATCGGACGCCTCTTCTGGAAGTAGAATTACCGCACAGGGAAGTGGTCTTATTATTCAGTGTTCAAACAACGTCTTTGCTGATGTTGAACGACTAGAAATTCTGATTGGAGGAAAACGAGCTGGTAATAATTCTCCAGAAATCATTAATGAAGCAGCAGATATTTGTAAAAGATTATTTACATGCGGTATAATGGATATTAAAGTGTATCAGTCTCTTATTAATCAAATTGCCGATGATTATTATAGCGACTAAGTCACTGAACTAAGTATGTAATTAAATATAATGACTATTTATTAAAATGATAGTACATAGTACTCAACATGGACCTATCATGGTCAGGGCAATTAACTCTCGAATACCGATTCACAAGACAACCTACGGAGATGGGTTAGGTGATATTGTAGAGGGTCTATTTAGAAGAATAGCCCCAAAAGCAATACCAATTGCAAAACAGATAGAAATGAAAGCTATTGATGTTGTTCGTGAAAAAAGTATAGGTGTTGTTGGTAATATTGTTAGCAAAGCATTCTCAGCTATCAAAGATAGACTAGCACAATTCATACGTAGACCTCAAGCGGTTCAACCTCAGCCAGTAAATTTACCTAGCACTGAAGTGATGCCCGCAAGTGTAAGTAAAATAATAAATCAAGCCTCTAATCAAAAACTAGCGGAGTTAGTTGATGTCCGAATGTCGGAAACGGAAAAAGTATAACCGCTAGTCTGATAGCAGGAAGCGGACTTCGTTTTAAACGATAATAACTATAATAAATATGTTCAAACGTATAAGTGATTCTGCATTTGACATGGACGCACCAGTCCTCAAAGATGAGTCTATACGTGATTATCAGTATTATTCTTACGACACACGAATTCCAAATCAGCGTGGAAGGATTGAACTTCAGGTTCATGATACAAGTAGATATTTCCTACCATCAGAAACCTTTTTTGAAATCAAAGGTGAGATATTAAAAGCAGATAACACTGAATATGATGATAATGTGAGCGTCAGATTTGTTAATAATGGTATTATGGCGTTGTTTGATAGCTCTACGTACATGATTGACGGAAAAAATATTAAATCAATTCAAAAAGATGTTGACGTTGCTACAACAATACTTGGTCTTACAAGATATAGTGACGATTATTTAAGATCAGCTGGTCCATCAATGATGTTTGTAAAAGATACTTCTGATTCTCCAGACCACCAACAATATGAAATAGGACGACCACATGTTTTTGCTAGAAACGCCCCAGCAGACGTACAAAGTATGATTATTACTATCAATCCATATTTGAACTTAGGATTTAGATCACATCGAGTGATGTTAAAAGGATATAGAAGAATATTTTCATGTGCAATTCCACTATCACATATCTTTGGATTCTGTAGAAATGTCAGAAAAGTCATTTTCGGAGCCAAACATACAGTTGTACTAATACGAAAGGCTGCAGATAATGATGCAATATGGAGACCCGCCGGTGATGCTGGCATAGTAGTACTAACAAAACTTTCCCTGTGGAAAGTCTTAGTTCCTTCAATATCTGAAGAGCAACGATTATTGTCTTTCATGAATAGAGGGGGTAAATCAATTTTATCATAGCTGACAATGACCACAGATGCTATCCAGAGTAATATTAACGGTTTTCTTACATGGCAAAAAGCCTCTCAGCAGTGGGTTTCTGCACCTAGATATATATTTATTGTATTACAAAATGCTGCAAGGGTAAATGACCAAAGGCGTAGTCACATGATATTTGACACTCTTGCTGTTTCTAAGGTTTCATTAAGGATAAATGGACATCAATAACCATCCGAGGATATATTACTGAATTTTGGTCAAAATAATGTAGCACATGCATATCATCTTCTTATGACTTTTATGGGCCGTGATCAAAATGTTGATACTGGATTACAAATATCTCCGTTAGATTTTACATCCTTGTATCCAATTTATTACTTTTCACTCGAACATTTAGATTTAACCAGACAATCGGTAGTCGATATATATTTTCGAGCTAGAGTAACAAGAAGAGCTATCGATAATTATAGAGCAATTGCTGTTATACTTAGCGATATGTCAATGCTCCTTGATGATGTTGGTGGACGAATGAGAGTCATTGATGCTCCAGTAGAAAATATGTAACACGTAATTAAATCATTCATGAGTAATATAAATGTCATATAATCACGTTAATGTTACTCTGACTCCTGGTCATACAAAAGGCTGCAATTAGCATCAAACAATAATTGTGGAATAAAAATATCGATGAAAAAGGAACAGATGAGCGGTTCAAATTAATTATCGTTGACCGATCGTCAATTAAAAAACTTTAATGATGCAAAAAATCAAATAAAGGCGTCAAACTTAGTCTTTCTGCAGGCGCTATCAAAGATGCTTTAAAACTGGTGGTATATTTCCCCCTCTCGCAGCTATACCAGAATTAATAGCCGCTGCAGACCCTGCGGTTGCAAAAGCTGCTGCATTAGGCGCTGTTTGAACTGTTACTCGAATGGCATTAAAGAAAGCAACTGGACAGGGAATCAAAAAAAAAGGAAAAGGTCTCAGATTACCAGGGACCCCGCCCTCATGGTAAGGAAAAGGTCTAAGACTTCCAGGGGCAGTTTACTGATCTCGCCTATGTCTAATTTTGATTTATTGGATGCTGCTAAAAAGCCAAATATAAAATCTTTAGAGGTGTTTTTTTATGCGAGATCAGTTACCAAAACAACCTAACAATATTAAAACAGGTATTATTAATCTCGACAAAAACTCTGGACCTGGCACGCATTCGGTAGCATATGCAATTGATCCAAGTGGGATTATCTATTTTTATTCATATGGATTAGCACCACCAAAAGAATTTCGTCATGATGTCAGTAATAATACTGTTCCAATCTGGTATTCAACGCTACCAACACAAACATTAACTGATCCACCAATATGTGGTCGTGAAGTTCTTAATGTACCTAATGCTATATCCCTAGCACCGCAAGGAAAACCACTACATAATATCGTGCATGAATATACCATGCTGTCAAATTTAAACAGACATCAGTAAAATATAATGATAGATATTTACGGAAGATCTGCTCGTGGTAAAGCGCAGCAGCAAGGTGATTTATCTAAATATGTAACCCTCGATCAACTCAGAAATGAGATTGATGATTTACTTAATATTTCAAGTGTGGATCAAAATGAAGTGGTTGTTTTTCAGGACAAACAAGGACGATTAAAGACGAGTAACATACAACTACCAGACGTACTTATACGGATTCCTACTGCAGCTGCTGATAATATCGTTACTTTCACTCATCAGGGTAAAATACAAGATTCCGGTAATTCAGTTAACGATTATGTCAAGACGACTGGCGTTGTATTTAGTGGAGACGTTATTATGAACATAAATAAAATTACAGATCTTGGATATCCAATTACAGATAGTGATGCTACAACAAAATAGTATGTTGACGATCAAGAATCAAAGTACGTATTAAATAATGGCGGTATAATGCGTGCATTTCCCAATATTAAGCATAACGGTCTTAGCAATTTAAGAACAACAGAATCTGATTTGTATGCTCCTACAAAAAATACGTCGATGATAAACAGATTCCAATCATTAATGTAATAGCCAAAATCGAAACTGAATTTACCGGTCACGTGAATACGTTTTTGAGTTTTCGCAGAAACATAAACAGACTTAATAACGAATTTTTTGTAAATCCACCAAATGTTGATATAAAACTTACTGATATTAACACAAAACTGAATGATATTATTGGAGGAATCCCGGATATTATTTAAAAAACGAACCTGATTAAAATTCCTCACAATCAGATAAGAAATTTTGTGTATACAGTTGCATCTGGGTTTGGATCGTTGACACCAGAAAATAAAACCATCAAACATACTGCGGGGATTACTGGTATATATAGGATGTCCGTACTTAGCGTTGCAGATTTTAAAATATCCACTACATCTCCATCAACTGGTGATTTTTCTAAAACTATATATGTGTTTTTAGATAAAGATTCTGAAGAAATGTTTACGCAGGAATCATCGAGTATAAATTTACCTCAAGCTTACTGGTGGATTTTGGAATTTGTAGCTCATTTAATTGCTTAACGTTATAGCATAATGGACCAAATGACTATGTCATCTATCGACGTTCAACGTCGCAGATATAATCAAGCATGTGAATGTCTGTCCAAACTAAAAAATATCATCGACCATTACACAATAAAAGTAAAAAAAATATCGTAGATGTATTGTTGTCATTGATATAGTTGTGAACTTAGTTTCTGCTATTGTTGCTGGATCCGGATTAATATTATCGACATTAACAATGACAGCTCCATCAATTATAACAATTATTGTTTCAACTTCAACGAATATAGCCGGCATTCTTAGTATTATTGCTAAAAAGATAACTACATGTGCGAATGATAAATTGCGTGAGTATATGCTAAAGTTGCATACAGCAACAACAACCTACTCTAAACTATCTGGATATATTTCCACGTATCTCAACGATGGTAAAATATCTGATGAGGAGTTTGCAATGATAATTAAAACATACGATGAAGCATTCATAATCATTAACGATCCTGGTGACAATAACCAGAGTAAAATAAATATATAATTAAACAATAATAATAACAATAATGTCAGCGCCTGAACATAGTTTGGATATTGAGTCGAGAGAATTGTTACAGCATATCGTCACTAATACAACTCCTTCAAAAACTACTATGATATTGATAAGTTCAACCAATCCTGAATTTAGCGTTAACTTTTCAACTCGAATTCCAGTAAAAGAGATAGCATAGCTCAGTTACGTGTTTATTATAGCTGGCCTAATATTAAATCAAAACCATTTGGTGGACAAAAACCAAATAATTCACTAGTATTCGCACATACAAATAAGTCTGATGGAACTCCCGATTGGCAAGTAGTTAGTATTCCAACTGGAGTTATCAGATAGAGCAAATTAATGAGGAATTCCAGCGCAGAATTAGGTCTTTAACCGGAAAAGATTCCAAGATAGCAGTAACTGTTTATGAACCAACATTATCGTCGGTGATTGAAATACATTCTACTGATTATACTGTATATATTTATCAAAGTTCGATTAGATCAGTACTAGGATGGAATGAAGCTGCACCGGTTGATCAGGTTCCACCAGAACCACAGCGATTCGACTTCATCATAGATGTTAAGAAATTTATACAACTTCCAGAATATTGAAAAAAATCCATTTATGGAGGGTGTTACGATGCCCAGAACTTATACGAGTCATACTTATTTTATGGGTTTCATTCAAGGTAAGAAGCATCCAGTAAAAACATTAACACTTGATGTCGAGCAAATTACCTCATTATCAAGACCGATTAAATCTGAACATGAACGCGTGTCAAATGATTTTTAAAATTTACTTTCCAGCATCAATACATTTTATAATGAAGATTTAAAAAATCAGATAATTGAAACAATACAACATCTAAATCAAGTTGCAGCAGACTTAGAATATGTAAATAAGGCTATTGTTGACAGAGAAAACATAATAAACGTGTCAGTAGACAGAATTTCTAATTATTATATAGTTAATGAAGATGACCCAATTCAACATGTAAATAATAAGCGATTATCTAAGACAGTATTTCTAAAATATTATGGAATTACAGAACAACAATTATCAACATTTATAATTCCCGGATTCGAATCCGAGAAGTTAAAAAAATGAGTTAGTGGTCTTATTGGTGGACACTTTAAAAGAATATGTAATTCCTGGAAAAAATTAATTCCACCCCCAGCAGTTCTCAAATATAATAATGACCCATATGGAACAAGTCGTCACATCTCGCCTAATATTAATAATTTAACATCCACCATCGCACTAAATTTAATATGCGATATAATTGATAATAGCTACCATTTTGACCTCTCTAAGTCTAATCAGGCTCAGCAGGGATATATATTATATTCATCCAGTATTCAAACTCCCCCAGGGTGGCTTATTGTATCTGAGCCAATAAATCTAGTCTACCTGCGTGTACATAATCCATTATTGTCGAGAATGAATTGCAAACTTACAAATTAGGATGCAAATATTATTGACTTAAGAAACGAAACTCTATATATTAATTTATACATACGATCCTAGACCAAGATATCGTGTGGGTCTAGATAAAATCTTTGGTTAGTTTCCCTTGACCGTCAAGAGCAGCAGGCAGGGTGGAAGGACAACAATTGAGTCGCTTTACGAGTAAACAAAATCGCCTTACAAAGTAAGGACAAATAACTTAAATAATAGTATAACAAAAATAAGCTAACCTGACAAAGTCAGGCGTATGGAAATATAATTAGTTAAAGACTTTGGTGTAGTGCTATTGACTTTTTTTCAGCCTCTGTAGGAACCTTTATTTTTCGTTAAGGATTCGAGCAAAAATTTGTAGGGTTCACCCTGCCTGCTGCTCCTCAAAATCCTTTTCATTCTAAATATTACTTCTCATAAAGAAATTGCATGAATTAAAATAAATCATAAACACTTCTAGAAGTAGAATACTGAAACGACTTTGACATATAGATACGTTAAAAGGGTGTGCAGATAGAGATGGCCTTCATAATCAGGAAGTCAATATACTTGTGTCTGTTATAAACAATGAGGAATAAACAATAAGACTGTAATAAATTTGGTAAAACTAATCTTCTGAATTCAGAAATATTACTCAATCTGGACAAGAAAATTTTATATCTGGAAAAGAAGAAGTATCCAGCAACAGGAAAACTGAATTGTGAACAGTGATTTATTTCCTAGTGTATGTCCATATTGGATGTAATATACCAATGGCATTTTAGAGAAAGAATATTATCATTTTGGTCCATCATAAGATGTTTAAACCATTGCTTGGAAATGACTTTACATTTACCAAATGCTTGTGATGTCAAACGATAGAACAGGCAAAATAAAAGAAGAGGTAAGTAATTTCTGGTATTCACAGCCTGGAAAATTTGCTTGAATAAACTATGAATAAGAGACCATAACAAGTATATTAATGTGCATGTATAAAGTAAGGAAGGTGAATGTGTTCACTGACTGGATCATTTGACCATTTCTAAGTAATTATATGCGAGATGTAAAGCAATCCAGGCATAGGATAGTGCTGCACCAATCTTGCTGATATCGATTGTGAGACCAAACTTTTAACAAGGTGAAATTCAATCGTACCTGTTCTGGTACACATCAACAAAGAAGGGAATGCAAATATTCGGATTTTGAAATTTTGTCCTTGCCTGTAGTCTCCACTGCTCGAAGAGCTTGCCATCTGTTTGCTACATAATGTCGATCCAAGTATTACGCTCAATGAAGACATCTGTTAACATAACGAAGAAATTATCCTGAAAAAGGCTCCTTGCAATAAGGAGCCTTGCTTGACTCCATTATTGACACGGAATGGTTCAGATGACTCAACGTCATCCATGTCGCGTTTTAGTATGCCGAATGGAAATGAATTATTTCTATATAAAATGACTTACTGTGTAAACACTTCGTCAATGGCCCCGTGGTCCCTAGTCCTTTCCTCGAACCAAGATTCATCTAGATCAGAAACCCTTAATTGATGTGTTGCATTAGACAATACAGCAAAATTCTAGCAAATATCTAATCGTCTACTCACAGGAAGATCTTTTATTGGCTGTCGCAGGACTGAATGCTGCCTTTTCTTAAGTACAAGTGGACAGAGAGATATATCTCCGATCTCATGAGGTAATTCCTCGAGGCCACATTGAGTGCAAGAGTTCAGTCAGTTTGTGTGCCGTGTACAAGCTTCCAGCTGTTAGACTGCTACCCGCATAACTTCTGCATTGTCAACTGACAGCTGATCCATTGTTTTCACAGCTGCAGTCCATCTACGTTAAAGGCTATACCAGAATATGTTGATTTTCAATTAGAACAGGCAAACAATAGCCTCCTTAATAACAGGTTACTGTTAGTAGCGAATATTGTAGTAGTAAGGTGCATTTTTAGCTGTTGTTGTATTCTACCTTTGTGACATCTTATCCTTTTCAGCGAGCAGTGTAGTGTTATTGATGCTCATTGCTGGTAATCTTCTTAATGACTGTGGTAAGTCGATCGTCTTCAAAGCATCAAACACTTCTTGATAGCATCCATATTTGTTTGCGAATAAATGCAATCTGCCCTGTTTTTCGGTCATGCACCTTGCAATACGCTTTGCTCGATAGTCATGTTGATGCTGTTGAAATCTGTCTTCGTACATAAGGAAGCAAACAAGCCATTTGCATACCATGCTACTCGTTTAGAACTCTCACTATGGTAGCAACTTTCTCATCAAACAAATCTTGATCTTTATGTGTGGTGGGTTCGAGTGTTTTCGACGCAACCCGGTACACAGAGTCTCTGAAGAATTCTTAGTTTCTTCTCGATGTTTTGAGAGTTTACATGATTTTTCTAGCTGACTACAAAGTTGTTTCACATTCTCCTATTTCAATTTAACGATATTGAGCGTTGTGGATCCATTTTATTTTTTGGTCGTCGGCCACGCTGAATCCGGATATTGAACTTGGAGACTATTATCATGTGGTCCTCGTAGCACGAAGCACTTCGTGTGACCTTCGTTTATTTGTTGTTCCTTCCTCTACATCTTCTTCTGACTACCTAGTAATTGAGATATAATTCTTGGAGTGAGGATGCAAGCAAGACGTTCATTTGGTCCATTTGATATCTTGTAAATGAAGATTATGTTGGTGTTTAGAAGTTCGTGTTCAAATCGGTTTCTCCATACAAGTCAACTGTTACTGTATTTGTTAGAGGCATCGTTGCCAAAGACACCTGGTCATATCAGGTGATTTGTGCAAACGCAAGAACTGAAGTTGCCAAATATTAAGAGCGTGTCTTCTCCGTAATTCAAAATGTTTACCCTTGATATATGTACTGATGATAGTTGCAAATCCTTGCCCAGACAGTATGAACATCATCTGCATTAATATGCCATTCACACCATAGTTTGATGTGTAAGCTTGGTGCCTAGAAGAGAGTTGATGCTACAACAAACACAAGAGGTACATCGCTTTCGTACTAGTATCACTATCTGACATTTGTAATTTTGTTACTGATATAAGTCAAAACATACCCAATGACTTTATCATCGATTCAGGGGCAAGTGCATTATAGACGCAAGTGTGGAAATCAATGAAGACCGTAACTCTTCCAGCGGGGCATAAAACGAAACTACAATGTGTGTGTGTGTGCCAAAATCAAGCCAGTACACTTTTATAGCTAGAACACTGATTATTGATCATATTAACACTGCTTGAAAGATGAATGCATAGACTTGATTCTCTCTGCGAAACTATATAGAGTGGAAAAGACATTATTGTTAATCATAACTATGTCTTTTGTTGCTGTAGTTGTAGGGTTTAACGCCTTTTTCAGTATACAGTATTAATGGTGGAGGAGCAATCCGGGAAAACTGGAAAGAACCACTGACCCACGAGATGCTACTTGCAATCTTTCTCACATTGACCGAATCCGACACTGGAACGTATGTAGACTTAGATAAGAAGGCAGTGATCCGTAACGAAGAGCGCTTTAGACCACTCGGCTACTTGGGGCTCCGACTTTGTGATATACTATATTTCACACGTAGATTGATTTTTTTTGTATGATATTATATTGTATTGATTGTGGCTATATTATTGTATACTATATATTACAAAGCTTGTTTAAGAAAATATGATAATATAATTTCAGTGTTGACGAGGGCATATACCATATGTGAGAATTGGCATTGTGCATATTAAATAAACGGTCAAACGTTTAGAAATGGATGGGTACGTTATAATGAAAAGAGATTTCCACATTGTCCAAACAATGGAATATATCTAACTGCTAAGACTCTATTGGCTTAAAGTAAGTGTCAAAAAGGAGCAAAACGAACAAGTGTTGAAAAAGATGAATACTTTAACTCGGTAGGTTATAATGAAACTTCAAAAGTAACTGACAATATTAGCACTGTAGTCCAAAGTAATCATAAAAAAAATCAAAACATATCTCATCAAATCTAGTTAACCAAATAAATTTCATGTCATCGTATGTTCTAATCTGCCGGCAGTCTTGATGTATCATAATGGCATTGTACACACTTCCTGTGAATATATTCTCTATACTCCCAGAATTATAGTTTCGTCTATAGCAAAAGATTAAGTCATAATTCCAATGTATAATCCAAACAAATGACTTCATCATCAATTACGTCTAAACACAACAAAAAACACATCACATTTGCTGGCTAATATTAAAGTAACAAAATAAGAAATACAAATCAAATAATTGATCAACATTTTGTCGTAGTATGATTCCTTGTATCTACACTATGGAGCAAGGGTGCATATAAACCTTACATAAAAAAACGTCAATACTTACCATACTTGTCTTACATCGCAGTACTCAAACATCTGGCTTAACCAACCATTGTGAATTAACTCACCTGAACTCTAAAAGTTTTGCGGATATGGAATTGTGTGCTGCAGCAGATGCTAAACAATATGGAATACGAGTTGTTGATTTCGGATGCAACACTCAGCAGCTATAGTGCAATCTCTGGCTAGTAAAATCACTAATACAGCTGCTTAACAAAGAATAGCTGATTTTAAATATTGCAATTGAAATGGAATTGCATCTGTGAACTAAACGTGGACTTATGTATTATACCAAAGTAAGTAGGTCTAAGTAAACACGATAGGAAAATTATATGATCTGCCCGATACCGTGTGGAACATGGACGCGGTTGTGTTGGTATATCACAAGACCACATAAAGAATTAGGATTATTCCTACCTTCTGTGGACCAAAATCCATTCAAAAGAGAATTAAAGTGCGGTACACTTGAATATATTTCTTCCGTATAAGGTCTTCATAGAAATCGAGAAATCGAGACCAAACGCATACGTGCCAATAATAATGATTACTCTACCAATGTCAAGGATGGTTTTAATAACAATTGCAACATGGTACTGTTTTGAAACGTACATTGTGCCATCGATGGACAGGAATTCAAAGCAATACCAGACATCGTTGAAATCATCAAGACGATTATCGGACTAGGTGTCGTTTATGCAATCTCAAACCGCGTTGATATGTCGTTTTATCTCTGCTATTAAATGGTTATTAGGGATCTACCTAAGAAATCATTGATGATGCGGATATAATAATTAGTGACATCATGGACGTGGATGGCAACACCATATTGCCAATAACCGCAGCGGTGGATGAGCCACCCAAATCAATACTTGACACATATGATCTATCAAATTTAAGGATTTCATGACTGTGTTTGTTATGGCTTTTGAGTAATTTTTGTAGCATGCACTCTTGATAACACGGGAGAGGTCTAAATTTCTTGGCATCCGATTAGTTGCACAAAAACAATATCTGAAGGAAACTCAAAACTTTTGAAGCTGAAATGTTATATGAAGTTGCCGAACTTGCAGGTTTGGGAATAATGTCATCATCGATAACTATTTTGTTCTACTTGTCGATGCATATACGCGTGGAATCGGTGTTACCCTGAAATATAACGTTCTTAAATGTCAAATAGGATTCAATATTTGGGACCAAGGTAATCGACTAACTCAAGCCAGTTTGGACTTATTGCCTCATTACATGAAAATGTTCACTTGTAAAATGGACAGCCAGGTATAAAATACCCAGGGATATTTTATACAAAGATGAGGTATAATTCACCGACTGATCCATTTCGGTTCCATTACAACAACATTGATTCAACCAAGAAGAAAAACAAATCTTGACTTACATTATAAATTTACACGCTATTGGTGTATTAATATTTATGGTAAAACAAGCTGTATGTTGATCAGGGATCAGATGAAACAATGTTGTATCCACCTTATGTATCCCATTCCTAAAGCCACACACGTGCCAGAGTGCTCCTAAATAAAACTGCCAGCCACCCAAAGGAATGTTGAGTTACACTGCTTCTTCGATCCAGTGAAAGCAACATTATGCCCGGAACCGCCTTTGTGCAATTATGCATTTACAGCTTCATGCGTATCCACACATGATGATTTCCAGCTTGCCAATAGCCACCTGATTAGTAATATCTGGTTGGTGTGTAGGAACAATGTGATAGATCTAAGATTTCCTTCAGGTCTGTCTGAATCCACTAAAAGAGCCTTACTAGAACAGCCTTGTGAAGCTGTCTACTTCTGGGTCAACGGGCAGAGGTAGTAATGTCTACCATCACTTGCGGTAGCAGGGGTAGATTAACGTATATATATATATATATATATATATATATATATATATATATATATATATATATATATATATATATATATATATATATATAATATATATATATATATATATATATGAAATCTCTAGATATACATTACATTATTTATTTTATGCATTTCTTTGCATATATATCGCAAATATCTATTTAGTTCATCTATCCTAATTTCATTACGCTTTGTTAAATGAACATGGTACAAGTGAGCTACTTACAATTAAATGCATTTGATTCCTTGAACAAAATATTTCGTCTGCTTGTATATGATATATAACCTCGGCGCACCAAGGAACACTCATTCACTATCATAAAATATATATTCAATTGAGCATTGAAATATCGATCGAAAAGTTGAAAGGAGTGTTTCGTTCTGATGGTCACGTATAAGGAACAGACCAGTCAATTTTAGAAAATAGGTGAAGCAGTTTACTAATCTCACTATAATAGCAACATTTACTTTTGCCTTTACTTGTTTCAAATTGTTTCTGTGTCACTGTTGAATATAAAGTGGTGGACCAGACAAAGTACGTTTCGGTTGCATGAGATTTGCATTACATAAATTGCTGGTTCAACACTATGAACTACTATACCTGAAGCAAACAATTGGTTTATTCCATACTGCGAGATAACTTACATGTTGACCTTGTATGGTTCATTGGTCTTAGCTACAGTTACTTTTGTTTAACGACAACATTGCATAACTTCTTAACCTGTATAGAGAGGGCTTGTATTTCTTTCATTTAGTCAGTGTCTCTTACACCGTGATCACAAAAAAACAAAACGCTCTTATTTTTTTTTTCCATCATGGAGCAGAGCCCAGAACATGCGTACATTAATTATACAAGAGCACAACAAAGTCAACGTGAGTAACATTGTTTTTCTATAAATTAAAAGTTTTATTTAAAAAACGTCGTAGTTTACTTTGGCGTAAAATATTTTAAATTAGCCGATAACGCAGTAACTAATGAATGTGTCTGGCATTATATTAACTAGTGGTTAGTTCAGTTGTTTGCATTATAGTAACTAGTTGGTTAGTGCAGTGACTAGCATTATGTTAAAGAGTAGTTTATGTTGTGGCAAGCATGGTAGTAACACAATGATAGTGCAGTGGCTTTTATTGTTGTAACTAGTAGAAATTGCCATATCTAGCATTACGGTCACTAGTGGTTAACCATGTTGCTAGCCATTGAAAAAGGGTCTCAAAGACAGAATGGCCGTTCGGATATTCGAGATGTGTGTGTGTGTGTGTGTGTGTGTGTGTGTGTGTGTGTGTGTGTGTGTGTGCTTTGAATTTTTCACGTAGCTTTAACAATTTTTTAGGCATATCGCTACGATATTTGCAATGTGGCAGTTTACAGTGCTATCTAATATTTGGGCGTAATGACGCAGACTTGTAGCATGATGTCCCACCGCGTCATATTATCCTGACCACAGGCCGAACGGTCATAGCACTAACCTCTTAATGCTTAGTTCTTAGTGAGGAAGCTGAAATATACCAATTTTATGCACTTTGGTACGGCCGGGGCTCGAATCCGCGACCTCCCGAGGAGGATGCTCTAACACTCAAAGTTTGCTGTGCATAATAACATAAAAAGTTATATTACAATGCAACTTGTATATTTATTTCCTATTTATATCTTGTGTTACTGTTAAAAACATTTTCTAATCAACTCTAAAATTGTCTTAAGATAGCTAAGCGGGAATAGGAATAGCAATTACTTTAAAATCGTTTCAAAGAAAAAGGTGTGGATATAGTAATCGATTTATGATAGTTAAAAAGTAATATACTTAAAATAGAAATGTCATTTGAATAGCTATAAACTTATAACCTTGATATAGTGATGGCCTTAGGTGATATATATATATATATATATATATATATATATATATATATATATATATATATATATATATATATATATATATATAAGAACAGACTTGATTTTGCAATGGTCATAAGAAAACTACAAAGGAATGGACTAAAAATATAAGTTTTAGAATTGTCCTTCCAGTGCCATATTTTCATAGTAAGTTTTATTCACAGTTAATATAGGTATATTCAAGCTCATTAGATAGCTAATACACTCGTGAGCAGCGGACCGCAATATGTTATATTTTTAATCTTCCAGTGTCTGAGATCATTCGCAATATAATTATAGTTAGTACATGCATACACATTTAAGCTATCAAATAAGCATTTAATACTGTACATAGGAATAAATGACCCTTGGAGAAATCATAATAAAGCATGTTCGTCACACAAATGTGGATGAATCCGTACTTGTATACCCAGATCTCAAAAATAAGTACCTAATATCCAAATAATGAGTGGAATAATTAAATTTAATACACCGGTAATCTTGCATCCTTTTTATGTTGTTCTACATAGCACATCCAGTCCGTATTTCTATATCCCACACCAAGATTCGAACTAAGGTGTCTTCTTTATCAGACGAAGTGTATAGATCTTTGATAAACTCAGTTCGTATAAACTTGATTCCTACAGTAAAGCTAATGTTTAAGAGCATAAATGATGGGATAAGTTATAAATACAAAAAAAAACTTCCTTAGATACGGCTTTTGAATACGTCACGGCCCGACAGTCTCGGCGTATCAACATCAGGTAAATTCTTTTTCCCGCTGACTCACAAAGCACTTACGCGATTTTGTGTATATATCGTTAATTGTAAAGGAAGAAACACCACTCGCATCCTAAGTAAGCAGGTACTTAAGATGGCTAGAATGACCGCATTCAAACATTAAAACAACGCATGCTCTAAAACATATTCAGGAAGTTAAGAACTTACAAGCATGGAGTATAGATGAAATATATATGTTTATGGAAGTGAGTGTAGCATCTAAAAAAAAAACATGGGATTTTGGAGTGACTAAACTGATTTGATGAAACTCACTTAATGACGTAGGTAGTATTAACATGTATAGGTTTTAGAATATTTCTCTCCAATTTTTTTTTCATTATGTTCGGATGCTCTCTCTTACGTTTCCTTGGGCTACATTTTGTATCAAGACCCATGATTTAATATAAAGCTCAAAAATGGTAAACTAAGCAAATTTAAGCATGGTCAAAACCTATAATAGCTATCTACAAAATTTTTAAGGATTTACGTAGGGGAAGCATCCTAACTCCACGTTATGTTGCACCAAATTATTTGAAGCACATTTGATCAGCTTTATTACACATGTGAACTTTAAGACCTTTGTCTTCCAAATTAAATCGATTTTACGTTGTGCACCTTAGTGGCCATGTTCACGTATGAATCCAGTTTTAAAGACACTGTCTTGATTAGCGTGGAAGGTGTACGACGTTAGGTATAGATGCTTTCTAAAACATGTCGGCATAATTAGCGTTTATACCTAGTTTATCTGGATATAATCCTTTAACAAAAATTACAATTGAATAATTGTATATTATATCATATTCTATGAGCAAGTGAATGTGTGTGCATATAAAACTTGAAGTCACTTATCTGTTTTAAGCTTCAATTATAATACAGGGATGTCTAAAATGTACGATATTATTAATAGACATACAACATATTTCCCACAGCCTATTCAATTAAACTATGTGGACAATTATTCAGTTTTTATTATTATTATTATTATTATTATTAGTAGTAGTAGTAGTAGTAGTAGTAGTTGTTGTTGTTGTAGTAGTAGTAGTAGTAGTAGTAGTAGATGTCTTCCGATACGTGAACTAGTGAGTACACAGGCTGAGTCTCTTGACGAGATTTATCAAATTCTCTTTTCCTTGAAATGAGATAGTTTTGAAATTTTGCATGCATGATGATTAGTAAATGTTCATGTTGCAATTGCTTTAATGACTCAGTTTTTGACGTTTGTAAATTCTTCGTTGTACCTATATCTTAAAACTTATAGGTCAAGTTGAAAGCATGCATGTTCACTGGTAATGCAAATTCATTCCAAGGTATGGATATTATATAAATTAAGTATGAGGACATACATAGTATTATTGAGGTCAAAATAGGCTGCTTTTCACCAGTGGCGAATGTACACTCTGTGTTCTCTGATCTCAAAATTTGCAAGTTATCCCTACCAATCCGTCTTCTACATTTTGTCTTGTTGCTCTTTCAAATGAATTAAACCTAGGACCGGGAACTTACAGGCCAGTTAGGCTGCCAAGAAACCTGGAAGATTTGAGCATCAGCACTAGTGATATGCCGGTTGATTCAGGCAGAGACAAGTGAAGCAACGAATACTAACTGGATATGCTTTGCTTCGCATGCATGGCACATCTGAACCTGGAGCTATACCTTCAGGATTGACAGCTATTACTCTCCAGATTTTCCTCAACCACAATCAGTATTGCTACAAAATGAACCAGGTCCCGCATTTCGCTCTGACCATTACCTAGGGTGGCAGAGACCACAAATCCAGAGTGGTATCCATGCTGATATCCGACAGTTGAACGAAGATTAAACCGCTTCGAACATATAAGTAAAGAATTGATTTTTAAAAAAATGAAATCGAGGACAGTAACAGTTTACATAAAAACAATTAACGATCTCACAGAATCTCTGTTAAGTCTAGAAGAGAAGCTTCTGAAAAACGAGGAGAAACTTACTAATAATCTATTAGACAAAGCATGCAAAACAACAAAGACGACAAATGTAGCAACAGTGATAAGAGAAAATATAAGGTGACTTTGAATATAGTCTAATGTAATATTAAAATTGCACAAGAGCACCATATAAATGTAAAAGAAACCTAGGTTTGCAGTTGTTATATTTCCTAGCTTTAGGTTAAGGAAACAGTTTTGAAGAAATGCGAGGTCGGATTACTGGACTCATAAGACACTGATATATCTCCACTAAGTACACAATACTTGGTAGACCATTTATTGCCCTTAAATAGCAGTCTAAACTGATTATATTGAAGGAAATACATTGCAGAACATGCAAATTGTTTAATCCTATTAGCAGCAACATTTAGTTACTTTATCAAAAACAATAACGTCAAAGCATTATCTTACTCCCGAATAGCATCACCCTCTATTTCCACCATTGATTCTTCCGGAATCTAATACATCGAGACGACATATCAATGTATGGTGTAAAAACTCGTTTTTATTAGACAAACACATTGTTAAAAATCGATTGTCGAATGTTTTGGCGCTGTACACAAGTTTATTTTAAAACTTCTCGAGAGTATGCAAATCAATCTGATAAAATCTAAGAAAATTATATGAAAATGTATGGAGTATTTGTAGTTTAAGAGAGTACATAAATTGAGCTAATATTCGTAGTAAATCAATTACCATCGTATACTTCATTACATTAGCATTTGGAAATGACGACGATTTCGATATATCAGTCACTGAATCCTATGGAGTATCTTCTGTCTCAAAAGAACATCTTGCTTTGTATTTTGAGATGACATCAATAAAGCATTGGAAGGAGCCACCAAAACACGTATGAAGGCCATAAAAGGCCTACAAAGAAGAAAGAATCCAGCAACGTGAAATGGATAATGATTTCTTTACTAGCTGATGTCCATATTGAATGTTATATAGGAATGGCTGTTTATTAAAAGAAATATTATTATCCTTTTGGTCCATCATAAGATATTTAAACCTTGGGTCGTACATGACAGTTCATCTTTCAAATGTATGTGATATCAAAAGATAGAACAAGCAAAATAGGAGAGGAGATATGTAATCTCTGGTGTTCACGGTCTGAAATGGTGGTGTTGGTAGTGTATTTGTAAAAAAAAAATGTTTTAATAAAATATGAAGAAGAAAACAAAAGTTGATTATTGTGCATATATAAGGTAACGAAAGTGTAGTGTTCATTGATTGTAGCATTTGACCATTCTCATTGATTGCATGGTCCATGTAAAGCAATTCTGGCTCCGATTGGTGCTGCTCCAATCTTCTTTATCTCTTTCATGCTGATTGTGAGACCGATATTTTCACAATGTCAACACACATAAGATTTTTGAGTAATTTTGTCCTTGCCCGTAGCCTCCACTGGTCAAAACGCTTGCACCAGTTTCCTACCTAATTTCGATCAAATTATGCTCAATGAAGCCATCTATTAACATGACGAAGAAATTTTACTCAAGACGGATGGGTGCAACATGGAGCCTTGCTTTACTCGATTAATGACACGGAATGATTCAGACGACTCAACCTCGGCCTTGTCGACTGACAGTGTGCTAGACTGCCGAAAAATTATGAATTGTTTCTTTATATAACGATATACTGTGTCAAATGGTTTAAATAGGCTGACGGTTTTTTTTTCTTGATATTTCTCGTGACCTTCGTTTCCTTGAGGGACCGGTCTCTACTTCTTCTTCTGACTACGTAGTAATTGAGATGTCATTGCTTGGAGTGGGAGTGAGACCTGGTCACTTCTGGTGATTTTTGCAAACGCAAGAACTGACGTCGCCCAAAATTGAAGAGCGTGTCTGTGTTCCTTAATTCGCAAACATTTGCTCTTGATCTCAAGGGTCGGTCATGATGAGATGTATATGCATTGATGATGGTTGCACATCCTGGCCCAGACAAGACGAATCTCACTTGCATTAGTATGCCATTCACGCCATATTTATATTTGTCAGCTTGGTGCCTAGATGAGAGTTGATGGTACACCAAACAAAAGAATTGCTTATTACTAATATCACAGTCATTTGTAATTTTATTACTGATATAAGTCAAAACATACACAATTACTTTATCCTTGAATCATACGCGAGTGCATTATATACGCAAGTACGCGAACCAATGAAGATCCTAAGTTCCTCAGGGGGATATATAAAAGATATTATCTTTTGCTGATGCCACAACCAAGCCAGTATGCTGATCTAGCTACCAACCACAGTGATTATTCATCACAACTGCACTGCATTAAACATAATATGCACAATTGTTTTTTTCTCTGCCAGAATATATAGCCAGCAAAAGACAGTATCTTAGTCATGCTTCTTAACTTATATTAATTTCTTTGTGTGATATTATTTTGCATTGATATTGGCTGTAACAAGAAATCCGGGTTTGATTGCGTATTTACAACAGAACACATTTAAAGGTGATACAAATACAATGTTTATTGGTGTGTGACTTCAATGAGAAATGAATATTGGTTAAATCGAACGTGTATAAGATCCAAATATTGGACAAATTAAGATTATCCATACGAATCTAAAAATGCAACAAATATAAAAACAAATAAATTACCTTACACAGTACATAGACAACCGTGAACAATTCGCATTAATGTCACAAGACGGAAAGAATGATATGTTGTACTCAGAATAACAAAAAATGATCTTCGACTACTTTACTCATATTGCAAAATGTATTCACTCACATAGAGATAAATGAGGTACTTTACTCAAAAAGTAAAATGATTAAAACAAAAGGATAGATATCATGCAAAATATCATTACACATCCAAAACACTGTGCATAGAAAACCCCCAAATTAGCCATCGACTAAAATATTACACCCATGGAGTAACACAAAACGCTCCCTCACAAGAAAGCTTGACTACCAGTCATACTGGTCAATCAAGTAATAAGCATTATAGGTAGTCACCGATCATCATTCAGTTCCTTGGTCAATTAAGCAATCAGCGGCCACCAATTTCGTCAGCAACGCCCGATCACCTTCTATTCGACCTGCAACACTGTTCACTCAGCTCTACGGTAGAGCTTTACTAATGCTATGGTATACTTTATTGTTAGCTCTGCAGCTACTATGCATGATACGGCAGAGAAAATAACACGTAATGACGTTATATACGGTAAGTTATACAAATTACATTCTCGGCATTACAAAACAATAAACAGGTTTAGAAGTGATGACTTTAATAAAAGATGCTGACTGAATTATTTTGCCTACCGACTTTGTGTATTATATGTTTTATTCTCAAATGCATAATTTTCACATACCTTTAATAACTTCAGCACACTTGCTATATGTGCTTGCAATTGTTTGTTCAGTGCTATACGAACCATTCACTCAATACATAAGATTATTAGATTTATCTCTTAAATTTGATGACAATACCCCGCTTACGACCTATTTTCTATATTAATAATCATTTTTCTAGATTAAGGAAGTTATGCCGATATTTGAGATTCTCATAAATACGTATTCATAGTGTTCACTAAATGTTCAAGAGAAATGTTGATATTATGCTTGTGTGAAATGTGCTACGACATGTATAACATCTCGCAAGGTGATGCACCTGCCTTCCTGCACACCTCTTGACACTTTTGAGTCTACATCGGAATCGTTTTTAAAAGACCACGGAATTAAATCCACAATACAGTAAGTTATATTGTAAAAATTGTCTGATTAAGTTTCAATAAATACAACATGGAGAGGGAAAATAAAAGGCAAATATAAATAAGCCGTTCAATTGCAATATTTTAAGTATTTTATGTATAATTTCTGTATAATCACGATGAAAAGACATTTTAATACGAATGAATGACATCCGTGTAATGAGATGGGTTGAGTGTATGATCTGGAATAAAATATGTAGAAATTTGCCATTAGGTGCTAGGGTCGGCCGTAGGCCGATTGCACTGATTTCGCCTCATCTGACTCAGTGATCACACGGCCCATGCGTTAGTAACTTTTACAATGTATCTATGGAGAGCAAGTAATTTTAAAAGCCCGCTTTTGCTAAAGCCATTACTGCTAGAAGCTGTAAATTTACAGCAAGCTTTAGGTGTTACTGCAGCAGAAATTCCGAATATACATTGACAGGAAACAAAGTAGCAAATAAATAAGAAATATGTCATCGAAACAAATCAGATTTGAAGTATCATAAGGTTTAAAAGATGTATGAGACTTCCGTTTTCTAATCTCATATATCAGAATGCCATATAAACATTCGGACAAATGAATTGAAATAACTTTCCCGAAAATTAAAACTGCGTCTCATTTACCTCTAAATTTCACCAAAAGAAGCTATATACAGGAAATGAAATTACCCTAACTGATCACTATTATTGCGAGTATGCAGGACATTTAATTAACCTAACTGATCAGTATTATGGCGTGTATGCAGGAAAGTAAATTACCCTAACTGATAGGTACTGCAAGATTTCATTAAAAGAAAGCAGTATCGAAAGATTCGTTGTATAAGCTCAAAAATAAGATATAACACCCTCTCTAATTTGATACATTTAAAATTTTAAGAAAAATAAAATGCCATGCATTTACTTTTGAATTTATATAATCATCTAATGTAAACTGTTGACAAGCATGTCAGTGAACCTGAAGCATTTTACATCTAAAATCTACACAAAGATAATGCTATAAATTGATTTGTTTCTATAATATAAACGATTCTCATTGAATTGAAGCCTGGCTGGATCATTAGTAGACCATTATTTGTTACAGCACGCTTATTTACCTATATTTACTTTTTCAAGCGCACGTTCTTGGTATTTAAAGTATTTCAAACTTATTCAGTCAAGATATTTATTAGATGGTTTTGTTTTTCCTCTACAAGTAGATCTGGAATCAGTTTCCAGGATGGCGATATCAGATGAAGAATCTTACACCTCCCTGTCTACAGGATCAGAAGACGTTCATCCATATGATGAGATTCGGCTTGAAATGAGGAATGGTAAAATATGGTTATCTCGGAGACAGGATACAGAAAAAGCAAATGATGACGATATCTAATGGGTCATTTTATATTATTTAGTTGTGTATAAAATGCGAATAAAATATCAACGGATCTAATAAATATATTGTCCTATATACAAAGTTAATAAATCATGAAAAAGTCAATACTCCGCTTCAATTTCATTTAAATTTTAAACAAACGTTAACATAAATGGAATTCATTTAAAATTATTAAATCTGATTAGGAAAAATATATTTCACATCACATAGAAGCATTACTACTCATCCTTTTAGTTCTGCATGACTGATGTACACAATATTAACATTACCCTAAAATATGAATTTGTTTAACTAATATAATCCACATAAATTGAATGTACCTATTCGTGATATGCAAATAATATAGCTCATAAAAAAGCAAAAGTATGTATCATTTTGCTCTGTGTAAAGACGTTTACTTGAAATGTAACCTTCTTTAGTTTGGGATTGAGCGTAGCAGCGGCTCCTTCTTTGCAGGCAACTATACATGATAGGCGATGTTCCCGCTTATTATGTGGTAAATGTCAAAGAGGGCGCAATTCGCAATATCCAAGACTGATCCAAATAAATGGAAAGAAAAGTAAATTTTGAAGAAAAAAAGATAAATAACCTGTTTGATCTGATTCAGAGTATTGCCTTAAATGACAATAATTGACATAAATGATATAATTGAAGATTTATTGAGAAGTTTCAAGTATGAGAACAATATGTGTCTGTAACATCAGACGATTCTCGAATCAGTTTATGTATTGTATCTAGGTTTAGAAACAAACTAGCGAGATGCAGCAACCGTTGTTACTTTTGAAACTTTTTGCTTCATATCGGTGCAAATAATACAAACGCTACGCTCTATCCCAAAATGGTAGTACTTTATATCAGTAAGAATAAACATACTGCATGTGTCAAGCAGCAATGGTACATGTAGTCGTAACTGATTATTTTTTTCACAAATAGACTATTTCCTGGATTAATTAATTATTTCAGAAACCGTCTTTGATGTGGAGATATGTGATACAGACGCATCACTGCGATGCAATCTGCATGGTCATTACAAAATTGTGTTAACGGACACAAGTCTTGTACTCATGGACAACAACTTAGACTATGCTGCCTATTCCTGGCCTTTGTACACCATTAGGCGCTTTGGAGTTCAAAACGAAACTTTGTCCTTGGACGTTGGAAGACGGGCTCCGTGTGGTGAAGGATTATTTAATTTTAAAGCTCAGCATCCGCGGAGTATTTATGATCGTTTAAATGAACGATGTAATCCAAAATAATGGTAATCAATTACTCCTCGAGCTGTACACTTCAAAATATATCATTTCAATCTGTAAGACATCAAGACGCAGCAAAGAGGTTATCGAAAAAACTTAAAAAAGGCATAAAGAAGCGGTCAGTCCATATCATCAGTAACCATATATGTAGCGGAGACAATGAGTAGATTGACAAATAGACGATTACGCTACCAAATAACACAAAAAGATATCTGTATGCGTGTATTTCCCATGACAACCATATGATACTGACATAGTACACATAGCTTCATGTCGTTTTACTGACTGATGAACTGCGACCTTCCGCATCCGAGGCATACGCTCTAACTACTTGGCCAACATAACTGTACCCAGAAGAAGATATGCATTTTGTGGTCAAAATATACATGTACATACGTGATCATTTTGATCAAGAAGACGAAAGAAGAAAAGATAGACGACAGGACCAAAGACGCAATTGAGCTAGATAGACGCTTCCGAACTATATGAAAAAAGTCAAAAAGTAAATTGGTATCAGAGATCGAGGGGCGTCTCCAAACCATTATGCTAACGCTGGATTAATAATGCTCTTGAATATAGATGGTACCACAATTTCCAGTATATGTTTGCAGCATATTTAAATCAAAATGATTGTTTGCATTAATGATGAAAGAATAAATATGCCTTATATACAATGAATAAAATTATCCTTCTTGTAAATTAACATAGAGAAAGATGATGAAAATATATACATTCATCCTTTTGACTTGTAAATGAGTACAAAACGGAAGTGTATCCAAATATCAAAAAATATTGTTTCTCATATCATTAATATTGTCTAATTAACATACAAGCTGCTGTTATACCAAAGTTCAGTACCTTTCTTCAACATTTATTTACTGTGTATTCTGTGTATCTTGGACTCCATGACAACAATGTGAGAAAAATCTTTTTTAAAACCTCTTTATTTAATGCTGTCAAACTGTAAAGGTAAGTTCATATGTAACATATTTTAGTCAATATTGTTTGGTAGGCCTCCATAGCAGCAAAGCATCTTCGACATCAGCCAGTTAGAAACTTGTTGTAATATTTAAAATCTATAATGCCATTTTTTTTAAAAAAATATAAATAAAATAAATATCTTTTACATTTTTCTACAGTTGTCGTACGCATGGAGAATAAGATACTGTCTGCTAATGTACAAGCTAATTCTTTTGACTGAGTGGGAAGGCTTGACTTGGATTTATTTTCAAAAAGAAATATTTTTGTCTCAATTACCTCAAAATAGTTAATTCTTTTCAACTAATAATATGCTCTTTTTCCACAAATTGTAGGAAAACTTTTAAAAGCTACTCCAAAGCTGGCAATTTAGTTTGCGTGTTAAAATATCCACTTTTCTGAACAAAAAATAAATGGAAAGTCCTGGGGTTGAATAAAATAGAAAAGAGATCTCTAAACAAAGCTTTAGCCTTCAGATTAGTGTGGTTTTTTCCCCCAGTTATTTCAATATTGACCCATTTTCGATGACCCCTTGATAATTCTGTCATTTTGTAAAGGAGTCAAGAGTTTCGACCTGTTCAAAATATTTATGTTATAATATCGTGCCATTATCTTGGCGTATTTACTTTTTCCATCTTTGTCTTTGCATCCGTCTGTCTTATTCATAACAAAATGATTCAACGCTTCACTTTATTAACATTAAACTTGCACTGTGTTAATTTGGGATGAGTAAGTTGATGTACCATCTAAATAAGTAGAAAGAGGGCCCATCCTTTTATTTTTTCATCGTACGATAGAGAAGGAGAGAGATGTCACTGGGGCTCCGAGTGGTCTAAAGAGAATTACAAGATTGTGTTAACGGACACCAGTCATGTACTCATGGACAACAACTTAGACTATGCTGCCTATTCCTGGCCTTTGTACACCATTAGGCGCTTTGGAGTTCAAAACGAAACTTTGTCCTTGGACGTTGGAAGACGGGCTCCGTGTGGTGAAAGATTATTTAATTTTAAAGCACAACATCCGCGGGATATTTATGATCGTTTAAATGAATGATGTAATCCAAAATAATGGTAATCAATTACTCCTCTAGCTGTGCACTTTAAAATATATAATTTCAATCTGTAGAGTACCAAAATGCAGTAAAGAGGTTAGCGGAAAAACTTAAAATAAGGCAAAAAAAAGTGGTCAGTCTATACCATCAGTGACTTTATATTTATGCAGCTGAGACAATGATGTAAATTGACAAATAGGCTATTACGCTATCAAAAAACCCGAAAAGTGATATATGTATGCTTGCATTTCCCCATGACAACCATCTGATACTGATATGCTACACATAGCTTCATGTCGTGTTACTATCTGAATGATGAAAAACATTGCAGTTTAGTTAATAATGTGTCAAATGTGATCGAGTGTTAAAAGTAACAAATTACCTGCAATCTGCAAACGTTATAATCTTTTGTGATTATTTTGAATTTACATGAGAGGAGAATATGATCATTGGTGCGCCATCATTCTATAATATCTTTCTGATAGATGTTTCTTTAGTTTCTGTAAATGCTGCAAAATGTATTAATATGTTTGAGCTTAGCTTTTGAAATTGGACGGTGTTGACGTTGTCATGACGGCATTGAACCATCTCTTTAATTTTATTTAATAAAGATACAAGTGTAGTCTATATCTTTTATGGGAAGAAATGATTTGTATGTGAATTTTTTAATGCAACTATAAAACCTTTCCTCTGACTAAAAGTCGTCACAAAATTAAACGAAAACAATTGATAACGAATGACTTGTACAACACAAAGATAAAATAAAATTCGGCATATCTTCTTTCATGATTAGATTCAGAGGCTTTTAAGAAAGACTGTTAGCAAATAGTCAAGTACTAGTTAACACCATCTACAGAAAGATATAGTAAACAGAATAGCAAATGTTACAAATGCAACATACACTGAATGAAGAAATGGAAGAATGTTCAAAATTCTATAATACAAAAGGTGTAAATGTAACGGGATTAAATATTGAACATTCAGTATAGGTAATGAATAGATTAGAGAGAAGCATGAAGGAATGGCACACGCATTCTTCAGCTAAACGTTGTCTCGGACAAAATGAAACATGACAATAAATCTTCCTTTCATAACAATATATTGACACACGATCGATGGTTCACAAACGCTCCACTGTAATAACTTCGTCTCTTTAAAATAATGGAATATGCTAGTTTTGGAATATTTGAAGATCAAAGAGCTTTTCGTGTCATATGAACCTGTCAGATTTCTCAATAAAACTGAACATTATTCACATCAAAATAGTTTCGAGCGAAAAAGTGGCAGTACAAAAGAGGATTTCTCATTCTTTAAATTGTTATGTACCTGACATAAAAACGCATTTATGTGCTTTTGTTTTGCATAATATCAATAGTATAGGCAGTGGGAATTCAGAACCATTTTATCAAAGCGTAGAAATAAGTGCTTGAGAGAGCAATCATTGATCTATACCACTGTGTTATGGCGGTTCGGGACCACTTTAGAGAAATGAGAGTTTGGACCATGCGTTTAAGCTCACGTTTGCTGTAACTGTTGGGGATTTTGAACTATGTGGGATTGCCTCGTGATGTGATATTTTAGGTGTGTGCGTAGTACCTAGCTGCGATGATGATGCTTGGGGGTATCTTAGTACGAGTGTGTGAATGCCATAGGTTGAGCAACGTTTATCATCAAATGTGCATAGTCCTTATTTATTGATGAGCGTTGTAGATATTAATGCTCTCGTAATCGTAAAGTTTTCTCATAGAGCAGTAATGGATTTGTCTGTTTCGTGCTTGTGTGTGATGTTGTTTGATGGCGATTTGGGTGATGACTGATTATTTAACTCCATTGTTTTTTTACACATCGGTACCATCGTTGAGGATGATATAGTACATTTTGGCTCAACGTCCAATGAATTTCCTGATGGGTGCTCCATGAGTTTCATCTTTGAACTTTCCTAGCACTATTTTGTCGTTACAATGTAAACGACGGTGTGGGATAATTGATGAGATCAAACTATTCTCAGTGTTAATACATGTCAGCATAGGCGTAGTTGGTGTGAATTTTATACACCAGCGAGTCGATGTCTTTCAGTGGATTAATGGCTGTATCACCGTATTTATGCTTAAGAACGTGTTCACCAACGTAGATGGGTTTGCCCTGCTTGAGATTTTTTTTCTGGAATCGATCGTTATGAGTTCTCCTTCGAAGATTTTCATGCGCACAAAGAAATCATTGGCCATCTCGTCGTCGTATGTTATTGACGATTTCGGTTTTCTTACGGTGTCGTACCGTGCAAAGGAGCTCGTTCGAGCAGTCGATATAGTAACTTATACTTTGTTTTGGCTGCGAGATTGGGTACCAGCTTTTTTCGCCTTGGCATCTCCGAGCCTGGAATGACTTTTCTGCTCTAGTTGTTGAGACAGCGTCGAATTGGTGACAATAATTTGTTCAGCGCAGAGCAAATAATCATGCAACGTGAAAATGTTGTAAATACCCAACAACGTCTCCGACGAAATATTCCTAATCGTCGTATTCCGTTTATCTTCCCTCGACGAACTGTTTAATGTTAATCCACTGAAAATCTCCTATATGAAGCAGTGTGACATTGCCCTGCCTTAGAGGCTGTGGTCTTGTTGTAAAGGATGTACACGAGCGGCTTAGTCGGGTCGTAGTTTTGTATGTATTTGTCGCTGGATACGTTGTTGGTTTTTCTAATGACGGAGATTCAATCTCGTGCCATCTGCTATATGAACATGAGCATGTCTGGATCGGTAAAGAGGCCTAAGTTGACTCTGGATTGTTTGATGAGAGTCCTATCAAAGAGAAATACCAGAGTGGATCGAATTAGTAATTGTCAATGCACGTGTGTCTAAAATTGTCAGGCACCGTTTCGAGCATAACCACATATTATAAGCATAACCACATGTTATAAGAAAACCTATATTATTAAAGGGAACTGACCTGCAAATCAAATTAAGAATGAGTGTGTCTATTGTCTTATGCTAACATAATTTAGATACGAATTTAAAATCACTAATGTTATACAGAAGGGTGGCTTGTTTAATTGATTTTGGCAGAAATACATATCTAAAACAACAAATCGTTTTTGAAAACCAATAACACGCCGTTGACAATTTATGGTTTATATTGTCTTAACCTTTTGATTCTACTTCATATCTGCATCACACCCAACTCCATTATTAAATTTATTAGCACGAGATATGATATAAGAATGTAAAGGTCAGTCATATTTAACGACTTAACATAACTGTTTTCATTTTTTTTGCTTTAGAAAAACTTATATCTATTTGATTAGAACAGAAGTGTGTATAAGTTTTAAAACGCAGATATCTCTAACATTACTCAAACATAAATCTAATGATTTTCATGTAATTGAACAGAGCTATTTTATTTAAAAAAGCAAATAAACTAATGTACTTAACATATCTTTTATTGTAGGTTTTTTGTTGTACTTCAGAAGAAATTCATTGAGGTTGACATTCTTTTACAGACGTCTTAATTATTTAAAAGAAATAAACAAAAATTGTAATTTCTGTCAGATATTATGCAGAATCAAAGTTGCGTTTGTAAATGGAAAACATGACAGACCCGTTATCTGTTTTGATATAATATAAGGTTATGTTCTCGGACATTGACTCTTCATTCTATACACTCGTCTATGAATCCAATTGTACCGTCATATAAACAGAGAGTTCATAAATAATGAATATTGTCAACAGACGTTACAAATTCGCCCAAATAGGAACAATCTGAAGGTTACGAGTAGCAGGTATAATTTCCAACACGATTGTGTCTCAAACCTGTAGACACACCATGCATTTTCTTCTTTGTCAGGTCTGTTCATTAAGATAACTTGACCTTTGGACCCATCACAAACTGAGAAACACCTCGCCGTCCATGAAGCAAATAACACAATAACAGATGTTCGCAAGATGGAGGCTTTGAAATGCATCTGTTTGGGGAGAATGTATAATTAAACATTACAGCTGTGCGATTTTATGTACAGCAACAGTAAAATGTTTTCGTATCACATCAAACTCACCCGCCATTCGTGAAACTGATCCTCCCAGTTAGGTTTGACTATATTGTGCTCTTTCTTATATTTTGGCCAGGAAATATCTTGCACAATAGTATTTATCATTTTTAAAAATGCAATTTTCTACTTTATACGTTGAAAACAAGCTCAATTTCACAATCTTTTGACATAATAAAAATTGTTCAGACAAAACCTACTAAAATAAAATAGATGAAAATGTATAGAGTGGTGCTCATTTTTGTTAGCAAATCAAAAACATCCCTAATGAATTTCACTCTTAGAGAGAGCGTACGTGTCGAATACCATGCAGAATTTCATGCAGTGTGGTACTGTCAGAAGAGTGCATGCTGTTTATATTGTGTCTATCGTTTTGAAACACATAGATGAGCTATCAAAAGTACGAAAAGTCTGGTACAAAAGCTATTATCCAGTTGCCAGCGAAATTGTTGCTAATATCTATCCATATACAATGGTGGTGGATTATATGCAGGTAGAATTAAGAAAATAAATTCTACATAGGGTCCAGTGTCAGCTCGCTTTTGAAGAACTTTGGTAGTTTCTCATATAGCATGCCGATAAAGTGACTTCCCAACTCAACTATGAGTTCAAGAGCAAAATGTGAATATATGTAATGCCTATCTATATGATAAGCTCATACTGCCATCTTACCCTTATCAGTTTCCTCAAACAGTCCATGTCAAAATGTTTCGGCTTTCTTGGCATTGTGTCTATTCACCGTCCTGGTTTCGCATGCATACAGCAGGATTGGCAACATATTGGTTCTATAAACATTATGTTTCCAGTGCAGACTGATGTTCTTCACTCCCACACCTTTGCGCGGAGACTGTCAAAGGCCTCACATACTTTGATTATTCTGTTAATGGTGTCGTGATTGAAGCGGACTCCTCTTTAACAGAATACAGCCTGGAAGGTTAAGTTATTCAAAGTCACATCAGACTGAGCGAAAGTTTTCCCCGATGGAGGCTGGTGTCTTACTTGTCATATTATTAATAATTGTGAGATTGAAATTGTCACAAGGTGAAGTGAAATTGTCAGTGCACTGTTGCGTATTAGACTCATATTTGGCATTCAGGAAACAGGGGAACAGTCGTTACCACTAGGAGATTATTACAGTCACTTCCTGTAACAATGTGTTTGCTTGTACTCGGTCCATATTAAAGAACTAACAATCAGTGCAATATATGTTGTCGATCCCAGTGCCATAGTCGGTGATGGCATCTGTAGGAATGGCATATAGCATCATACTGAAGAGAGGACGACCCAACAAGCAGCCTTGCTTTACTCCCTCCGTGACTATGGTTCAGATGACTAATCATCGTCCACATTGTGAGCGATCATGCCATTATGAAATTGCAGAGCTATTGTTTTAAATGTTTTTGCGAAATCACATTTTATCATGACATTCCAGAAGCGATCACGTCTTATTGTATCCAAAACATTTTTCAAGGTAATGCATGACATCCAAATAAACCTAACCTGCATACCTCCTACAGCAGAACGATTCAATAACTTCCTATGTTTATTGCTTGACAAACATTATCCAGCAACAAAACGCAGAGTAACAATTCAAAAGTGTTCTTCGTGGCACAAAAGTGTTAGAGACCAGCTTGAAACTGAAAAAATCAACCGCAGTAATGCGGAGGGGCTTTCGCTTTCAACCAGACTTACTATTCATAGGAATATCTATGAAGCCGCTAAGAAGAACGTCACAAACATAGTCCGTGCAGCGGAATCAGCCAATTACAGTAATAAGATCACGGAAAATTTCAGCTGCAAGGAGCTCTTAGAGGTAACTAGCAGTCTAATGCAACTAAGAAATGTACAATACATCCAACTACCTTCTCTCCAGTGGACCTTCCAGACCTGTTTGCAAATTTCGTTCGTGACAAATTACAAACCATTAGAGAAAAGTTTCGTCACCACACAGTTGCGATACAGAATCTCAGCTGCAAACGTTAGCAGCATTTGTAGCATTTGAACCTGTTTCTATGGATTGAGTACGTACAATAGTGAAGAAGAGTGCACGAAAGTTATTTGAACTTGATCCAATTCCACCATCACTGCTGCTTGAGTGCATAGATCAACATCTGCCTTCACTAACCAATGTTATTAATACCTCTCTCATCCAGGAAATTCCCATCATTTCTCAAATTTCTTTTTTTAAAAATGCCATTGTAAAGCCTCTGCTGAATAAACAACACCAGACCAATAATGATTTGATAAACTACCGCCCAGTTTATAATCTCCAATTCATGTCACAAATCTTAGAAAAAGTTGCTCTATCACAACTTGAATCTCATATGAATTCAAGCAGCCGTTTAGTAATGTACAGTCTTCATATCGCCCTTGCCACAGTACTGCAACTATTCTTCTGAAAGTAGTTAATGACCTTCTCTCTGCTTTGGATAGCGGAGAGATTACCGTCCTCCTTGATTTGTCTGCAGTATTTGATACAATAGACCATTTTATATTACGTCACCGGCTCCAGCATGTATTTGGCATTCATAATATAACCTTACTGTGATTCAAGTCCTGCTTGGTCAACAGGACACATCTGGTATCTACAAATGGAATACACTCCAGCCCAGGTGATCAATATTGTGGGTTCCCACAGAGGTCATTTGTTTTCATGCTATACAATCAGCCGCTCTCAAGTGGCACATACCATCCAGTGTCTCACCAACTGTACGCTAATGACACCCAAATATACAAATCTAGCCACCCAACACAGAAGTTGATGTTGTTGTTGTTGTTGAGCTTAACGCCATTTTTCAGCACACGATAGGCTATTCATGGCGGCCAGTATTAATGGTGGAGGAAGAAACCGGGAAATCACCGGAAAGAACCACCGACCCACGATAAGCTACTGGCAAGCTTTCTCACATATTCACTTTCGCCGAATCCTAGACTCGAACCCACGCAGACATATGTGAGATGGCAGTGATCCGCAACGGACAGCGCTTTAAACCACTAGGCCACTCGGGGCCCCCACAGAAGTTGAGGTGCATTTCTGATGTGATGACATGTAACAACTCTGTGCTACGTTTCACAGTCCATTATACCTATCCAACCTTATCCATGTGAACAAACCAGTAAAAATACTTACGCTCCTCTTATGATATTTGTATACTTGTTATTCCCACTATGAAAATGAAATCGTATGGACAACACTATTTTGCATTACAGGGCCGAGCAACTTAGAACGAACTGCCCACTGACTTTAGACACAAAGACAGTGATCTAATTATTAAAATTATTAAGAACAAACTTAAAGCTCTAATAATGTTTCCTACATTAAATATTTTTATTATGTTTTATGTTTTCTAATTTCGTAGTGTTTGTTTTTGTAATCATATCATTATATGTGTTTTTTATGTTATATGTGTTGTCTAATATTTAAAGAGCTTAGAGCTTCTAAACAAGGGCACTATACAATGTCGTTATATTTATTATTATTATTATTATTATTATTATTATTATTATTATTATTATTATTATTATTGTTGTTGTTGATGATGATGTTGGTGATAACGACTGATCATGTATGAAGATCTATGAAAACTCTAGCACTGAATAAAAGCTTGTCTGTATTCTTTTCTTCTGATGAAAGTGACTCATAATCTTCATCAAATTTGTCCTTCAGCTCTTCCGGATTGGTCATGATGGGTGCATAGGCGATGATCTTGCCTGTTATTTTACAGACAGTAGGATTCTCATCTGCATTTGTCTCTCATTCATATAGTCTGTTGGGATTAGTCAGTTTGCTAACTAGCTGATACTTGATAGCAAAGCCAGCACCAGAATTACGTCGCTCTTCTTTACACTGGACACTCAAGAAGAAGATCAGTAAATTGCCTTTTCTAAGCTTGGCACGTTTACTCAAGGGAGCTATCTAAATGCAAATCTGGCCATCTCTCAGATCTGTTAGTCTCTCTTGTCTATCTGTTGTTTTACTGTCCATTAGTAAAGTGCACATTCAAGGTACCGACGGTGAGCGAAGTCACATTTATCTTCACGTTAGATTTTCGCCTGTTAATGTGTGAATCACATCACCCGCTCTTTACTGATGATGGATAAGAGTAAGCCGCCATTCTTCGTGTCATCTTTCTAGCCCTTTCCTCATGCTTTAGATGTGAGTAGTGCGATCCTAAACGGGGCTGCTCAGTGACTCATTACTGCTCAGCAAAATTCGACTTTGTGCCACGAGGCACCAGTCTACAGGTTTACCTACAGCTATCATTATTCACACCTGCTTTTTTGCCATTCTATCATTGCTAAAAGACTCGAATGAACGTGATGGTGGTTGGAGTGCATAAAGGCATGACTTTTGAGCATGAGTTTGATTTAGCGTACAATAAAGTCACACAGTCTCTCTCTCTCTCTCTCCTCTCTCTCTCTCTCTCTCTCTCTCTCTCTCTCTCTCTCTCTCTCTCTCTCTCTCTCTCTCTCTCTCTCTCTCTCTCTCTCTCTCTCTCTCTCTCTCTCTCTCTCTCTCTCTCTCTCTCTCTCTCTCTCTCTCTCTCTCTCTCTCTCTCTCTCTCTCTCTCTCTCTCTCTCTCTCTCTCTCTCTCTCTCTCTCTCTCTCTCTCTCTCTCTCTCTCTCTCTCTCTCTCTCTCTCTCTCTCTCTCTCTCTCTCTCTCTCTCTCTCTCTCTCTCTCTCTCTCTCTCTCTCTCTCTCTCTCTCTCTCTCTCTCTCTCCAAGTCTGTCGGAAGCCAGTGTAACGATCCGAGATGGTCTGGAGAAAAGTCCTCGTTGTGTGGATGGTCAACATGGCCTATTTTACCTGTGCTGAAGCCTAGCTCTGTCCGTACAGTTCGTACCATCTGCCTTTACAGCTGAAATAATGAACTTATCTTCTCGACTGCCTAATACACCAGAAAGGATTTTTGGGAGAGTCAGGTTTGTTGGTTGTTGGGCTTAACGCCATTTTTCAGCACAAGATAGGCTATTCATGGCGGCCAGTATTAATGGTGAAGGAAGAAACCGGGAAATCACCGGAAAGAACCACCGACCCATGAGAAGCTACTGGCAAGCATTCTCACTTATCCACATTCTCCGAATCCTAGACTCGAACCCACGCAGACAGAGGTGAGATGGCAGTGATCCGTAACGGACAGCGCTTTAGACCACTGGGCCACTCTAGGCCCCGGGAGAGTAAGATGCTCCTGTCCACTCTGGGTCAATAATCACAGTTAGTACCGTATGTTGTTATCATAGTAGACGTAACCTGTGTGGGTTATAAATGTAACTCTACAGGCATGATGAAATAGCTATTCCTTTTAACACAAGATGATACCTGACGTTGAGAAGTTTAGTTATGTTTGATTATTAACATGTATTCAGAAAAGGCTATATTGCATATATATATATATATATATATATATATATATATATATATATATATATATATATATATATATATATATATATATATATGGCTTATTCCTTGATATTCCCTACATTATCCATTGTATGTATATGTGAACCTATATTGCTACTATTTATGTAATTACCTCATGGTCGTATCATTACGCTTTGTGAAATGAACAAAGAGTATTTGAACTGCTAAAAATAAATGTACATGAATCTTTACACAATTATGCCTGTACATGATTTTGTATACGAATTAAGTATCACTGTCCTCAAAATGTAAACTGTACTTCAATATATTATTGAACTGCCAACAGGGAAGTTAAAATCAGTCAGTATTTATTTCAGACGGTCACGTCCTAGGGATAATCCATTTACTGAAATAGGAGTTTCAAGTTATTAATATCTATAAAATAGCATCATTTACGTCTGCTTTTACTTCTGAACTATGCTAAAAATTGTATCCTTATAAAATGGCAATATTGTGGAATACATAACGTACTTTTCTGCAGCACGTGCAGTGTTTCTCCTAGTTGGATTCTGGAACACTATAAACTGCCTTACCGGTTGAAATTGGTACAATCCGTTTGATTTATATACAGAACGATCGGTGGAAATATTGTATGCTTACGGAGATCACATAAAATGAACTTTTCACTTTTCACATCGTATCTTAAACTATGATATCAAAAAGCTATTAATGAAATCGTTTCCAACATGCAGCACGGCTCAAAACATACGTACATCAATACTACAGTATCACAAGAAAGTCAAGGTGAGTACCATTGATTTCATATATAACTAAAAGTGATATAAATACTTTCCGCTGACATAAAAAGAGTATTCAATGAGCTGCAATAATTTTTTTTTATAGTAGCAAAGAGGTATGTAACTGGTGGCTAATCCAGTGCTGTTCATTAAGGTTTCTCAGTCCATACGTCAGGTAGTCCGATTTTTCTTCTGACCCTTGACACCCCATTTTTGATATTTGGTTTTTTTATGTTGGGGTGTAGGGTCAGAATCTATTCCGTATCAAAAACTTGGAATTTGCCGATACCATTTGGTGTCGGCATAGGGTGCTCGCCACCTATCAGGCCTAGCAAACTTAAATGACCTTATATTGACCCATAATTACATTAAATCGATAGGGAAATTATTTACCTTCTCAGAAATTACAAGCATAACACGATTTTGTCTTTAATCTGTTGTCAGACGAGACGTAACTACAGCGTTGATGAATTTTGACCTCGTTCGCACCATTTTAATTGCTAGTCACATGACTAACTAAATCTCGCAGCTGATGTGCATAAACTTCATAGGTCAAATAGTCACGTGATAACAAAAAAAAAACGCGTTTTCCCATACCCCTTGTGGAAGACGGCAAATGTGTCACCTTCATTGATAACTGATTTTATTACATCATACTTTTGTTCTTTAATATTAAAATAGTATCCCTTTTCTTAAAGTATCTCATTGGCAAGAGCTTCCGTGTATTCGTCTTTACCTGCCATGTTGCAATATAGGTTTATGCACAAAACCTTCCATTCCAGTATTGCAGAAAGAAGACAAACTCGAAAATATTGAATGAAAGTCACGCAATATATTCAATAACAAGAAATAAAAACACGTATTATTCAACATATTAATTGGGATAACAGCAGCAAGAATAATGTCGCTGTCGCATCTTCCTGGAAAGAGGCTGACTGATCACACAGAAACTACATGTCAACGCACTTTGTTGTTATCACGTGACTATTTGACATATGACGTTTATGCACATCGGCTGCGAGATTTTGTTAGTCATGTGACTAGCAATTAAAATGGTGCGAATTAGGTCAAAATTCATCAACGCTGTAGTTACGTCTCGTCTGACAACGGATTAAAGACAAAAATCGGGGTTATGCTTGTAATTTCTGAGAAGATAAATGATTTCCCTATCGATCTAATGTAATTATGGGGCAATGCAATGTCATTTAAGTTTTCTTGGCCTTATAGTTGGCGAGTACCCTATGCCGACACCATTTGGTGTCGGCAAATTCCAAGTTTTTTATAGGGAATAGACTCTGACCCTACACCCCAACATAAAAAACCAGATATCAAAAATGGGGTGTCAAGGGTCAGAGGAAACTCGGACTATACGTCAGGCTGATCGGTTCCAGATGGTTTACTGTATAGAAAATACTACCAAGACGTCTCTTAAATATTTTGTATCGACTTCTATTTTATTTCTTTCAGTAAAATATCACAAGAGTTATGCATATTTAATTTGTATTATTTGTTGGTTTTCTTTATGATTGCATGCTATGCATGTATTTTGTGCTTGACCTTGTCAAAAATCTGGTTCGTGTTGTACCTGACAAGTAACCTTTATTTTATAAACAACATAATATATAGCTAAATATATATCTAGATAATTGTTGTTAATATCCTCATTATATTGCTTCAGACTTTAGACATTTTGTTAATGAAAACTCCCTTTAAGTTGACTGAGTACTTCAATAGAGTTGTAACTGTTTTCAACGCAAAGAGGGGAGTAATTAATATTGCTTAATTGGAAACGTACTCTTTCTTCTTTTAACATGCAAAACAAAATAATCTTTGTTGCTGTGATCGGTTTTCTATTTCGATGGATTAATTTATTCAAATTATTACTAACTGGAAATATAGTGTTCAATAATATTATTTTACTGGAACATTAACTTGGAATTAAAGCAAATAAAGACAAGGATATTTTAGAATATGTCATTGTCATACGTCATAAAGTTATCAGTACATCATCACACCTCAGCCATTGACACGTTAGCATGTTCGAAACTTCAGGCACATCAACACATTCAGTAGTGGAACTTAATTGGAATACAACTCTAACTCAGTTGGAACTCCATACAATTTGACTTGTAGTATAATGTGTATGACCACTTAGGATTTTTAAAAACAGATGTTGAAGTGATATTAGTTATATTGATGTGGAATTGTGGACTGTTATATGTGAACAGCTCTCGAATAAGGGACTCACTAGGATTCTGAGAAACTGCTTTACACATCTGTGTATGTTGAAAAATTGTTAGATACAGATCAGGTTAGATAGTCTTTTTCAAGCAAACTCTTTCCTGACTGACCTCTTATAGATCTTCGCCAGCCAAGAGTTTGGTCAATGTCAATGCACTTGATTGTTGCCAACAGTGAAAGCATCCCGTTTTTCTTTTCTTTTATATTTTAATCTAGCAAAGCACTATCTTTACTCTAACGCCCATGAGTACAATTTGTGTAAAAGTGATAAAGGTAAACATATTGGTAATGTATTTGAAGTACACGCTTGTCCCGTCCATGAATCCAGCGAGTTTGTGTCACATTCTGACAATTTGCTAGATTTTATTACAGATGTAACAGATCTGTATTTACTTGACGTGGTAGGAGCGAAACATAAACGTTCAATCCTACCGTCCATTTTTATTATTAATAACTTGACCAAATTACAAAATAATAGGCAACTCTTGTAGAGTTCTCGTAAGACATGTTTTCAGCGTCGCGATGATGTCATGTATTCATGCCTGAAGACAGATAATTAGGATAACACCTGGGCGTTTTGGGAAACTGGTGGAAATAATATTTCGTTTACCTTTTTGAAGTCCAATCTTTTCTATCAGTTTGCTATATTGTAATAAAATTAATTATATACTCTTATTAATCCTCTGCAAACGAATTTGATGAGCAAAGAATAGAGTGATATCTGTCAGCTGTCCGTTCAAAAGAAACATTGGATGATTTTGGTAGAATACATTTATTTTTTAAGTTTCATTATCAATACGTATTGTTATATTAATGAACAATGTGCAGATTATGCGGGGCGTGTGCAACGGATTAGCTTTAAGCTTACGATGACACACATTACAAGCAGATTACGAGCATCCTTTCATTGAAAGTAAATAGTGAAATCAAAATTAAAACTTAAGGTAAAGGAGGAAGCGTGAACGAGTAACATGGCACTTGAATAGAACAAGAGTAGAATATCCTTCAGTGTTGTGAATTATTTTTTTATTTATATATTGATAGGTTGTAAACCAAAAATAACAATTTGCAAAACATATTTCACAACTGTCTCAATAAATAAATATTAAAGGAATTTTTTGTCATTTTACTACTTGCAGATTTGGATGCAGTCTTCATAATGGGGATATCTGAAGAAGACCCTTACACTAAACTGTCTACACGATCTAAAGATGTTAATCCATACAACGAGGTTGCAGTTGAAATGACGAATGGTAGTATATGATTATACTGGAGAAAGAATAAAAGAGGCAGTTGTTGACTATATTTTAGAAAAATGTAATCTGTAATACCTTTAAAATAAACGTACATATCATCGATACATGTCATGTCTCCTAAACATATCTTCAGAGAAGAGAAATAATAAATAATAAAAGGACGATATACAGAATCTCGAATTCAAGTTTTTATCATCATTTGAAAACGTCATAGATTAAAGAGATTCGTTGGAAAGTAGGATAGATAGATAGATAGATAGATAGATAGATAGATAGATAGATAGATAGATAGATAGATAGATAGATAGATAGATAGATAGATAGATAGATAGATAGATAGATAGATAGATGTTTAATCTCTCATACAAACATTGCCTTTCACATGCTCTTAGTTATACATACCTAGTGGAACAAATATTTGAATTTTCCTATATTATTAATAAGTGTAACTTCTATTCCTAATTAAGAATTGCAAATAATACAATGGGTACAGAAATAGACCTGGCTAACTCTTCTATATATGCAAAAAAAATGATGGGAATTTTATGTTGCAACTTGCTATGGTTTGGGATTGAGGCAGTCATAGGGTGAAACGCATTTAGCGAATGTCGCGTGTCAAAGTGAATGCATTCCTACCACTAATCCATACACAATGATACGTGCGTAACTTAAGAGCAGGTTTGATCGAACAATGATGTTGCCTTAACTGAACACAACCTGGTAACATAATGTAAGATTCGTGGAGATGTTTTGAGAATGTGCATAAGCATTTCCTGTAACAGCAGGCGATTTTCGATGCATCTTGATTAATGTAGCTAGTTTTAGAAACAGACTAAATACATAAGATTACCGTCGCCGCTGCTAAACGTTTGTGCTATTAATCGGCGCTACTGAGACAAAAACTACGCTCAGTCCAAAATGGTAGCAATTTGCATCTATAATGATGCACGTGGTGGATCACCACTAATTAACCCATTAATACTCAGACTATTTCAGAGTTAATTCATTATTTCAGAATACGTCTATGATGTGGAAGTATGCGACACTGAGGCATCAGAGCGATGCAGTCTCCATGGGCATTACAAGATTGTACTAACAGATACAACTCTCCGTCTTGTGGATGGCAGTTGCCTTGCCTATTCTTGGCCTTTGAACACAATTAGGCGCTTCGGTGTTGATCCATACAATATATTTTTCATGGAAGCTGGAAGAAGAGCTCCGAGTGGTGAAGGAATGTTTAGGTTTAAAGCAAATGATCCTCGTGATATTCATGATCGCGCATTAGACCGATGCAAACAAATTGTAATCAAATACTCCTCTCCTGGTCGACTTCAAAATAAATCTGTAGAAGATCAGGAATGAGCAAACTGTTCCCGAGAAAAAGTTAATGTAAGACAAGCAAAGTGGTCTGTTTCCTCAGTGACAAAATATTGTGGTTGCGAGGAAATAATATTTATGTTGAATCACAATATCTCCGTTTAGAAAATATGGTACTAACTGTGACCAATAATGAGTACCAGGTTACTTAATATTTGCAAAAGGAATCATTTCATAATGATTGGTACATATGACGGGATATTGACAGTTATTGCATTTTGTAAATGGACCCATTAAATAAAGAAGGAATTTCTTTGCTAACAACAATTCTGAAATTTATAAATAAAATCACATGCCTATTCAAATATAGTTCCTAGTAAATTTCGATGTACTAGGCCAAATAAGATCTTACTCCATTCCAATTTTTATAGATATGGACAAGATAAGTGGGACCAACACGAAAAGTATCCTCGAACAACAATCCGCAAGTGAGTTCAAAAGGAAACTGTCGCAATTATACGTGAAACAGTATTTAGACAACTTAGTGAGTCAGCTTAAAAGAATATTCTTATAAATCTCGATGATTAGTAAATAAATTAAAAGTCAAAATTTTGAAAGTTAAAATGTGGCAGAAGATTGTCATATCACAAAGGGCACGAACATATAAAATATGAACCATTCACAAACGAAAAATGTTTTCTTATGGAGGCAAGGAAAATGTAAAGGAGAAATAAATAAGTTTAAAAAGCATCATTATAAAATCTAACAGCAAGAAAAGACAACCCTGACAGATTAGCGAAACTAAATGTGTATCTATGTGTGTGATTTATTTTTTAACGTAGCTTTAACATGTTTTCAGTCATATCGCTACGATGTCTGCAGTGTGACAGTTAAACGTGATGTCTTGCACTAAGGTATCATGCCGCAGACTTGTGGCATGATGTCCCATCCAGTCACATTATCCTGACACCATGCCAACAAGTTCTAACACTAACATATTAATGCTGAGCGCCAAGAGAAGCGGGTGTTAGTACCATTTTTTAAAGTCTTTGGTACGACTTATCTGGGTTTTGAACCCGCGAATTCCCGCATCTGAGGCGGACGCTCTAACCACAAGGCCACCGGAGCGCTTCTGATACTAAATACCAAACGTACGGAGCAAAATCAAGCCAATAAAACAATGACTTGGACAAAGTGTGGAAATGTTTCTTCCATAGCTTCTGCAGTGTACAACAAGATGGAAACCTCTAACAAGCTATACTGTTATTGTTACTCAATAATCTAATGTAAATGTAAAACATCTCGGGAGGAATATAAACGATTTTGCGAGTACATATATCCTACATTGTTGAAGTTTAATATAAACTATAGCAAAGCCGAAATAATGACTGGCTGTGTGAAAAGAAATAATTGCATCTTCTTAAAAAGTTATCAGACCTATTTCAAATACATCTCGAACTGTGTTTCAGCAGCTCTTTGATCATGTATTATTGCTCATTTACCATTGTGAAATCTGGATATTTAGTAATACCAAGAATATGAAGAATATGCAGAGTACATTCCTAAGAATTGTCAAAAATCATTCATACTTACAGGTTATATAGTGAGCAAGGAAGACAGTTTGACATTTCTATTACATCTAGATTTCCTCAATTTGGATGAAAGGTCATACAATCTCTATAATGTAAACATATCTAATGATTCCTATTTGTGTCACAAGTATAAATGAGTTAATTTCTTTAAATAATTGTTTTATATGTTAGTCGATTTTTATGACAAGATTCAGTCGTTATATATGAGTTTGTGTGGCCAGGATTGGTTAATAATTTAAGTTATGTTTTAGGAAAGAGATTCGTGAGCTTATCCTAGTTGTGAGTGAAAAACAAAATCAGATCTTTTTTATTGATGGAATTTCGGTCCTTCAAAAGTCTTGAATTTGGAACACTCATTACTAAAATTAACATCACCTGACTCTTTCGTGCGGAATTGAAAGAAAGCACATGTTTCAACTCGTACAGGTCTAGAAAATGGTGCGGCTCATATCCATTCTTCTACACAGAAGCTGATATCCAAGTTTTATCTATACTGATAAATGTAGGTGTGATCATAGGCACTCAGAAATTTTTAAGTTATTGAATTTTTAATATAATGGTATTTGTATAGGTTTACTATGGGAACTGATTTAGTATCGTGATTCGTATAATGAGTATATGTTGTACCTCTCTATATATCGTGTTTCGTTGTAAAAGCAATGCGTTTTGTTATATTATAACCGTCCTGTAATAGCACAGCCGAGATTTCATTACATTGTATGGTTTTCTGCTGATGTTAGTTATGTTGCTCTAAACCGTTTTAATTAAATATTGAATTTACTTTGTCTATAAATAACTAATTTGTTTAATAAATGCTTGACGTATATATACTCTTGACCATCATCAAAAGGAAATTATGTGTATATGTGATTTTTTAACACTAAATAAATCTGTATTACATAATCAAAACTACATATTTGCTACTATAAATGTCTTTATTCGATTGCCATTTGCGAGTCATGCGAATCTTATAAAATATTACACGAATACAAATTTGGTTGCCCGGTGTTCTTTGTCTTGTATGGTCGGTTAAGCGACCCGATTATCAATAGAAGTGCATATTTTTGTCGATATTATGTATTATTAGAAGGTTGTGTTAAAAGTTCTAAATGTTTTAATATCAAGTGTTGGTTTTGTAAGACCTGACAATAAATTAATACCGATAGATAAACACAATAACGCTATATAAAAATGAGCAGCAATGCAACAGGATGATCGTGGTTAGGATTTAAATATAACCCAGACACTAAAATCAATGTCACCAATGTGATGTTTATTAATAATGTGATAGAAAAATGATTAAATCTGACACCAAACTCTTGCGAATAATTTCCAATAATGGATTTGGCTTAAAGATGTTCTCTAACTCAAATATCTGATACAAGGAAAATTACACGATCTTGACTAGAATGTTTCTAATTTGCAACTTAAACGAGCAAGTAATGAATAAAAATTTTAAATGGAAATTTAAACAAGTATGATCTTTTAAATGATCTATCGCCATGGAGGAATACTATTTTACACATTACACACAAGACAATCAATCATTGTAATCAAATTCTGGATTTACATTATCATGAACATGTGATGCTTAGTCGCCAAGGATGAATTAGGTATGAAATTTGTACAAATACAAATAATATGTGATCCACGAGTATAAAATATAACTTATATAGGGACACTGAATACATTTGAATTTTACCTCAAATCGTGATAATGGTAAGTACACATAAAACGGGAAATATAACGTTTGACGTCCTGTAGACCACCACAGCGTATTCTTCAGTCCCACATTTCTAATCGAGGAGCCACCATACCTACTCCGTTCATCCAAGTTTACCTAAGGATCCCTAAAGAGCCGCATAGTGTGCTGGTGAACTGTTGGTCCTTCACCACGAGACAAAAATTGTCCTCCTTTGAGCCTAGTCATCTCCCTTATCAGCTCAAAGGGTATGCACAAGTCATCATCCACATCAACACACAGGGTATGCACAAGTCATCATCCACATCACCATACAGGATATGCACAAGTCATCATCCACATCAGCACACAGGATATGCACAAGTCATCATCCACATCACCACAGAGGATATGTACAAGTCATCATCCACATCAGCACACAGGATATGCAAACACAGTGGGTTTTACGATTTTGCATCAAAGATATCAGCTCTACAACCAAAATTACAACATAAGATTTAGATCCAAAGTTACACCTCAACATTTACACCTGCTTATCCAGATTCAAACAGCTGAAATTATAATAATTAAAGCCGTGTGCTACTTGATTTAAAAGCACCCAAGAGGTTAGAAGTGCAGCATTTCATAATGTCAATAACATATCAAACCCGGAATGAAAATGTCAATTAATAATTGGAAGATCATACTGAGAATGTGTATAAAGATGCAAAGTGACTACATTGAGAGTGTGAGCTGATATACTGTACACAACTACTGAACTTTGCTTTTCAGCAGAATTGAATTCAGAACTTTTTAAACATCCCTCGTAGATCTCGGAGATATTGTGTGAGATAAGCTATTTTGCTGTGAAGAACCGCCACTTAAGTAATATGACCTGCAGAAAGGTACAATTTGTGACTTTAAAAAAAAATTCTCATTTCCAATTCATATAATAATGCTCAATGATGATTTCATTAATGATTGAACAATACAGACAATGAAAATATAAATTCAAATGTTGCCAACCAGTCTATGCCGATCTCATGTCGACTGAATTATTTCAGCAATTAAGTGTATTTACACTGGAAAGAAAAGCAGTAATAAGTAAATTACAAAGAGGAAACTGAAATATGAATACATGGTTTTTTTTCTGCAACGTGCAACTTAGTTTGTTCCCTCTGGTACTCAAGAGAGGATTACAGTAAATGGGCATAAGTGTCAAAACAAAAGTGGCACAGCAAAATATGTATATGTTTTACTTAAAACTTTACGAAAGATTATTCATAGCTTCTTGACATAAAGTCTGTACTGTTTACAAAAAGATGGGTGGAAGTTGCAAAATGATTAAGGTTTTTAGATGATTATATAATAATGCCAAAGTTTAGCATTTGTATTGTTAACGAGAATTTATGCAAATTAAATGTTTGTCTTTTGTGACAGAACCATTTAAATAATGTTTTACTGAATATCCTTATTTTTCAATTGTAAATATATATTCCAGCTGATATTATTATCATACACTTTGTTAGTCATCTACTATACATCTTGTAACTTTTATGTAAGTTAGTATAATCGTTACCTTTCATATGTGACTATATCCGTTCTTCTATTCCAAGATGCAATGTAGTTAATCAATCATTAAACTGAATCCCGTGGTCAGGCAGATCAACAAATCGAGAAGGGTGCATGTCATGTATAAAACTTATAACATTAAATCTGGAACTTCAGCGTCATTACATTAAACACATTTAACGTAACTTTAAAAGACCTATCAATATGATCCTCTTGTAGGCTGTGGGATACCTGTTTTTTTGACTGACATCTGTATATCTTGACGATTATTTACTCTTAATACCCAGTCTATTGATTTTTAAAAAAAATGTTGTACAAGTAAGACTGTAGAGAGACGTAGTGGGCGTTATTTGTTTAGTATCAACAATCTTTAAAGGATGGCATACAGGTACTATCAGATTTTTTTGGACAATATGGTCTAAATTTGAGTAACAGAAGATGCTAGAACAACAAATTTTGTAAAACTTAACCAATAATGCTAGTCGCAAAATATAAAAAGCGAAAAATTAATAGGAACTTGCGTTAGAGTGAATTAAATCCAAAATGATCTTAAACATTATGTCACACAGGTCCAAACTGATTGTATGATTAATATCAATCTTGAATGTTGTGATATACCAGAACATTTCACTATGCAGATGTATAAATATCTTGATGTATTGCATTGTTATAACCCAGCATGTCATTCAATGAATTCACAGTAATCCTAAAATGTTCTTAAATGTCAATGAAAGCACTCTTAATTTTAAAAGGCTAATTGAAATTAATGCATCCTAACACCTCACAAATTATATATGAGCACAACTGAACAGATTCCACAAACACTAATATTAAAATAGGAATCAATAATTTTCTTTACTTCAGAACCTTAAATAAAATCTTAAGACATATTAGTTATTGATCAATGAATACTATATCAAATCCAAACCTTTCTTCTTGATTCTACTTTAATTGGTTCATGTTTATTATTTGTATAAAAATAGTACACTGGGTGAACACCATCCTATTTATCCTTTTGAGTCAATACTACACCAGCCTTTACATCGCTTGCAGCAACAGGTATTATGTATGATTATCTACAATTTGGAGCTGAAAGAACATGTGTATTTTTAAGTATGATTTTAGTTTATCAAAAGACTTCTGAAGTTTGTCAGAAAATGGCATTTTCATTTATTCCTCAGCAGATTCGTTAGAGGTTCAGCAATTATGGAAATATTTTTGCAAATAATACTCTGACATCCTATAATATCCATACGCAAAGAATGACTATGCTGCCTGCATTGGTAGGCAATGGGAATTAAGTAATAGCCTTGATCTTTTTTATACAGAATTTAATTAACATTTTGACAATATGTCCCAAAATTTCACTACAAGCAAGAAAAACTCACGCGTATTCTAATTCTATAGTTTGTATCGTAGAGTTCATCAAAGAACTTCCGAACGTTTTCCAAGTGGTGTTTCGAGACGTTTCTGTAGATCGTAACATCATTGATGTGGACATGGCAGTTATCCTGATCATCTGCTTTCATTTTTATTAAATAATGTAATGTTTGCGAGAATCTTCATACCATACGCTATCACTTTATATTCAGCATCATATGGAGTTGAAAATGCCAACATTTGCTCTTTCCGTGAGTTGATGTGTCACAAACCTTAGTAAAGGCCAAACTTGTTTTGCATTTTCAATTGTGTCTTTGCAGTTAAGATTTCTTTGCATTACAATTGAATCTGTTGTGAAGACACTGTTCACATTCTATAGTTAATACACCTAAGGAATGTATTTTCTGGTAATTGGTGAATAATAAAATCTTTTTTCTATCAAATATTTTGTTCTCCAAAAGTTCCTGTTTGAAAAGATTCATTTAAAACGAACATTATTTAACAGGCTAAGAATCTATAGTTCCAACGTAATGGCAAAGTTGTATTTGCGTGCGTTGGAAGATGTGGAAACAAGTTCTCAAATTTATATAGTAATTGTTTTAATTCACTTAATTTCCTGTAGCTGTACATGTATTATTCCTCCTCGAGCTTTTCAATATTACTGAATTCCGATGATTTGTTAAACCCGTGTCACTACAGTAAGATTGTATCCTGTCGTTTACGTCTTCAGCGAGTGGGACAGGTACAGCAACTCAGAACCATCTCAACCAAAATGCTCTTTTAAAATATCTATATGATAACGTTGTTTCCTTTTTCTCCCAGACGTTTTAATGATTTATATCAAGCTATTTACTTCGCCTTTCAATTGTATAAGGTTCATAATACATAGCCTGAAGAGTATTTTGTGGTATTTGCAAGAGGTTCAGACCTCTACTACTAGGCTGAAAACATCTTGGGAGCAACACTTTCAGAGCACAATGACCACGCATCACCAAAGGATACCTCAGGTATTCCCATTTCCTCTTAAGGACTCCATTTGTTGCAAAATATCAAACATTTACTTTTATGGCCTCAGTTCTCTACTAGCCCAATGAAACAAACAGAAGACATGAACTTGTTCTTTTTAGACAAAGAGTGACTATCTTTTGTTACCCTAGTTATAATAGAGATCGTCAGTAATCACAAAATGATCACTGCCATCAATACCTCTTCATTGGTCAATACTAGGAGCAAAATTGATCACAACAAACTCCATGTGTCAGCTAAAAGAATAAATGTCTGGTCAATATCAATCTCAACACATTTTTACCCTGATTCTAGTAAATGTAAATAATGGGTATAAATCTTGGATTTTGTTTTCATTAGAATCACCGTTGTCATTCAAAAAAAGGTTTTCCAGTTGAAAATGGATTAACCACAACCTTATCTACAGGCAGGTTATTGCCTACTAATTAATGTGTTTCCTAGATGGGCAAAGAATTCACCCCTCCTAGAGGCACTAGACATGAGACTATTTTTTTTCTTTAAAATAAGCACTGTACATGATGAAAAATGCCACCACTTTCAGTAGAAGAGGACTTGTATACATGCAAAGTACATGATAGTAAAGTCCTTTGAGTAGTTCCTGTATCCATTAATATGTGGCTAGAAGTTATATTGTATGGTTCATAATTCTTGATGATACAAGTGAACTGGGGATTGTTAACCCAACGAATGTATTAATTTCAATGCATGACTGTTGTGTCCTTAACCTCTTTGAAATAAAATTATTTTGATTAGCTCTGTCTTTTATTACGTTGCTTCTTTTTCAATTTGTACTAAGCTTCTCACATTAAGTACAGATGGGATGACAATAATTTCTGATCAATTTTGTTAGATGTTTCATTCCTAAAAGATGTGCCAGATTGAGAATTAGAAGTATTCGTATGAAACTGTGATGATTTTTTTTACCAAGAAAATACAAAATGCTCAAAAGGAAGACTTTATTGTTAAATTATTTTTGTGAGTCAAGGAATAGTCACCATCTGTTCGAGCAGCATCTTCCAGTGTTTCCTCATAACGCTCATCCATATAGATCCTGAAATACCTATGGATGCTTGTCTTGAACGTTTTAATTAATATGAACTGTCTGGGTATAACGTAATCTTAATAAACATTCTTGGGTAAGCACAATCTATCAAACAGATGTGATTTTTCCTTTGTAAGTTCGATATCAATTTGTCCAGTTTGTTTTCTAGACTTTTAAAACTGCTGTCGATAATCTGTAAGACCCCCTTTTAACCCTCCATGACACATTGCTTAACCACATGATAATCAGTCCTCAGTTGACTTCACGAGCTTTGCCAATAAATACAATTCAAAATAATAAAGATCTTATTATATTATTCTGTCTCATCCCTGTCTCTTTGGTTTTGATCTCATTTTTGCTTCACTTTCTCTCATCCTTTGCTTTTTTTTCTCTTTCAGCATTTGCATTTGCTTATCTTCTCACACTCTGCTTGTTTTATTTAACTTTCGTACTCTGTATCTCCCTCTGCTTTCATTCTTTCATCTCTCCGCAATTTTTTTTCATGGAGGAACTTTCGCTGCCTCACGTTTGCAGATAAGTACCAAAGAGTTTGCTGTTTTTCAAGCCTTTTTTAAAACAAGGATTAACCATAAAGGACCCCTTGCATGTGTTTATAGCCCAATATTGTCGTGCGACATAAACAAGATGTCCGCCTGGTGCACCTCGTTAAAGGTTCGAAAATCAGTCAATTGTCACCGAATGTTGCGAGGTTGCGGATCGTAAATCTGGGATATGCCTGTATTTTAAACCACGACTACTTTTCTTGAGGTTTCATCTGTTCATGTTTTATCCGCTACTATTCACTTCCAATAAATTATCAGGCTAGGTATCCATTATATTGTGTTCCAATAACTACTGAGCAATAAACAAAATCTCTCGTTCAAAGTCGACATCCCATAATTTGGACTACAGATCACTCTGACTAAGATACAAGCCGTACTAAATCGGAAAAGCATAAGATACTTGTGATGTCCGAATCTTGGACGAACAAAAAGTCCTAGCAAAATATGCAGGAGTGCACCATTAACTTCAAAGTATAACACGAGGCGGATAGCAATGGTCTTATAACGCAGTCCAAGCTCCATCTTGAGCAGCGAGCCAAGCTATCATCGAGTCAATAGTTCTGTTTGTTATTACCCCATGTGTCAAAACTCTTGCTGGCTTAACTCCATTGTTTATTAGGATTGTTAAAAGTACTCACGTTTTGTCCTGGACGCGAACAATGGTATCCTGGTTAACCACATTGGGCACTGATCTTTCAGACAAACTTTCAATTGGTGGATATCAAAGCTTTGTAACAGAACATGGGCAGGTTTTAATTCTGCTCCTGGTACTTTTATGTAGTTGATGAACTGTAAATATCATATATATGGACGCATGTCTTTTTCTGCAACTACATTGACTCTTATGCAGGATTTCTTGCTCGATCTGACTAAAATTGTGATTAACAGCAAAATATGTTACCCTGCAGCTTTTAACAGTGGACAATCGATTCATCCTTGAACATCTGAAGTATAGTCCATCGAGTTCACATTGACTGGACGAGTTCTTTCAGTCTTCTGACGATTACGTAGTTCATCTGATGACAGTGAGTGGAACATATGTGCCTCAAAAAGTCTTTTTAAGCGTTTGTCATGAGGACGACTATAACTGAGTTTTGGCGGTGTTGTTCAGTGCATGTACACAGCAGTTCAATCTTTTGTCTTTGCATTTTGTTAGTGTAATTCATGGAGCTGATCACGTCTAGTAATTTGCGTTAAGTCTAGTAATGCAGTTACCAAGGATCATGCGCTTGTTTGAATTCGGCGCTCTGCAGAATTAGATTCCATGCCATTATAAAATCTGTCTTTGATATCATTAGGGTTATTCATGTTAGATGCATTGGTGCTTATGATATTTACATGTCGTTTTAGCAGACAGTGGGATGCAGATGTGCATGAATTGTACTATAGTTGACACCCTTTGAACAATTTGTAAACTTGCAGACTAGCTGTGATTCAATGGCATACCCGACACCAACTTCACAACATTATGTTTAAGGTCGGTCACGCCAGAAAAAATAGTGTATCCGATTCCTGCTTCAGTTAGTTGTTCTTCCTTAACCAGGTGAGCAAACTCGGACAACTGTCATGATATAGAATTTGGTATAATCTACCTCTTCAAACAACACACACACACACACCCCTACCTACCTACCTGATACCTGATACCTACCTACTTACCTACCTACCTACCTGATACCTACCTACCTACCTACCTACCTGATACCTACCTACCTGATACCTGATACCTACCTGATACCTACCTACCTACCTACCTGATACCTGATACCTACCTACCTACCTACCTACCTGATGCCTACCTACCTACCTACCTGATACCTACCTGATACCTGATACCTACCTACCTACCTGATACCTGATACCTACCTAATACCTACCTACCTGATACCTGATACTACCTACCTGATACCTACCTACCTGATACCTGATACCTACCTACCTACCTACCTGATACCTACCTACCTGATACCTGATACCTACCTACCTGATACCTGATACCTACCTACCTACCTAATACCTACCTACCTGATATCTACCTGATACCTGATACCTACCTGATACCTGATACCTGATACCTACCTGATACCTGATACCTACCTACCTACCTACCTACCTACCTACCTACATACCTACCTACCTACCTACCTACCTACCTACATACCTACATACCTACATACCTACATACATACATACATACATACATACATACATACATACATACATACATACATACATACATACATACATACATATTGTTACGTGACAGCTCGTTCTATGTAACATAAAAAGAAAACGTGCACACAACAAGCTTTATAAATTTTAACAATGATACAATTTATTTTACTAGAACATAAAATAATATAAATTATTTAAAAAAGACTTACCGTTTACAGGAATGATCCAAATTTTGTTCAAAAATAATACAAATGTAAGTCAAGTAAAAATTTCTAAACACAGTCTGAAAGTATGATGTTCCGGTCTAAATGGCGGTTGACAATGTCGGACGAAGTCTATCAGCAAATTCCAAAATTTTCACAATAAAGAATTTATGTGTTGTCCCGTTCAAATATTAGAGAGAAAATGTCTAAATAGGTAATGTTGTTCGCTAGGACAATTATAAAGACGAAGTGAAAAGTAGTTCCTCTAACACGGCATGTTATTTTATGTAGACATATAGACCACTTCTTCTGGCACAACAAATTAAATGTTGTATAACAGACTCAACTACGACAGTCTGTCCGTGACTGTTGACTCTCGACCAGGACAGTCTGTCCGTGACTGTGTATGAATTACAAAATCTCAAAGCATATATGGGAAGGCTACTATGTATCCTGAACTGCACACGCACGAGGAAGCATGCAATTTCCCAATACTTCTGAACATTCAGGAAAGCCTGACCCAGCATAAGCCAATGGCTCTCGTGGCTTTTCCTGAATGTTTACTTGCAAGTAATTTGCTACCATACACAGCACGTGCTAACACGAGTCACATCTACGACTCAAGCAAACACTGTTTTATCAAACACATGTTAGACGACATTAATATAATGAAAAAAAATGAAATAAAAAGAGACTTATACAAAATTGATATATTAACACACATACTTTAACTCCAGGATCGTAATACCTTCCCCCATAAATAAAAAAGAAAGATTTATGTAATAAAACTTTTTTTCATAGCAGATATTAATTCTACACAAAGTCAAAAATTGAAAGAAAAACTCTTATGAATTAATATAATTGAGAATTTTTACACCGGAAATTCTGAAATAGAATTGACCTTAACAATTATAGTTTTAATATGTCCATGTCCCACAGTATGTCCTAGGAAGGTAACACTTGCATTGCAGAACTCACTTTTAGATAAATAGTCAGATTTGCATCTGTGTGTCTGTCGAAGAACTTCGGAATCGTAGTTAGATGTTCATTCCTCGTGTTGTTGTAAATGATGACATCATCAATATATGCATCGCAGTTGTCTAGACCAGAAATTATCATATTCATAAGGCGTTGAAATGTGCTAGGAGAACTCTTCATCCCAAAAGGCATAACCTTTTACTGGTAGAGTACATCTGGGGTCACGAATGCCGAAATTTCTTTAGAGGAATTTGCCAAAAGCCCTTCAAAAGGTCAAATTTAGTGACGTATTTGGCATTTCTAATTTTGTCTATACAGTCATCGATTCCTGGCAGTGGAAACGAGTCTGTTTTTGTGACACTATTTACCTTCCTATAATCTGTACACATTCGGAAGGTTTTATCCTGTTTTAGAACAAGAATGCACGGTGAACTCCCGTCACTCTTACTGGGCTCTATACAATCATTGTCCAGTAAATACTGAATCTCTTTTTTCATATATTGCTGTTTAAAAGGATTCATCCTGTATGGGTGTTGTTTTATTGGTTTCGAATTCACTATTTCAACGTCGTGAAAAATTTTGTTGATCCTTGTAGACACATCTGGAAACAAGTGATTATATTCAGACAACAATTGTATAAGTTCACTTTTTTCTTGATCTTGCAAATGGGATAGTTTCTGATCTAGATTTTTCATAACTTCCGAATTCTGCAGACTTGTTGTTCCAAGGTTTGTAGAATCCAGCTGAATTCCTTCCTGCGAATCTTCCTTTGGTGGGACAGATACAACTAAATTATTAACATGATTGGCCTGACTAATTCTTTCAATATTCTCTTTTAACATATTGATATGGCACAATTCTTTTGGTTTACGCATATCAGGAGTATTTATAATGTAATTTAAGTCACTTAGTTTCTTTTCAACCGCGTATGGACCAAAATATTTTGCCTGAAGAGGATTTTGTGGAATGGGCAAGAGAGCTAGGACTCTATCACCAGACTTAAAACTCCTATCTCTTGAGTTTGTATCATATCTTAGCTTCATGTTTGATTGAGTAGAGTGCAAATTGGCTCTTGCAACTTCACAGGCTTTTGACAATTTATATTTGAAATCAGAAACATATTCAAGAAGATTAAGTTCTGATTCTTCATTTGAAAGAAGTTTTTCTTTCAACAATTTTAAGGGTACACGCACAGTGTGTCCAAAAACCAATTCCAAAGGACCGAAACCAACAGACTCCTGAACGGACTCTCTAACAGCAAACAAAAGTAAATGTATGCCTTCATCCCAGTCTTTACCCGTGTCATAACTATACGATCTCATCATATTTTTCAAGGTTTGGTGAAATCGTTCTAAAGCACCTTGGCTTTCAGGATGATAGGCAGACGATTTCAACTGTTGAATGCCCAATTCATGCATTGCTTGCTGGAAAATTCCAGACATAAAATTTGACCCTTGATCCGATTGGACAAATTTGGATAGGCCAAATTGAGTAAAGAACTTTACTAAAGCCTTTACAATATTTTTGGTTTTAATATTCCTCAGAGGAATTGCCTCTGGGAATCTTGTTGACGCACACATTATTGTCAACAAATATTGATTACCTGTTCTGGTCTGTGGTAAGGGACCGACACAATCTACCATAATTCTACTAAATGGTTCATCAAATGCAGAAATGGGTTGTCAATGAGCTTTATGTATCTTTTGATTTGGATTTCCTACAATTTGAAACGTATGACAAGATCTACAAAATTTGCAAACATCACTTTTAATTTTCGGCCAATAGAAATGAGTCAAGATCTTGTGATACGTTTTATTGATCCCCAAATGACCAGCTAAAGAAGTTTCATGGGACAAAGTATTTCCTGTCTGTAAGGTTTTAGAACCACAATTTGATATTTTACTGACAATTCGTCAGCAGCAGGTACCTCAGGAGGTCTCCATTTTCTCATAAGAACAACGTTTATAATGAAGTAACAGACAGGAACTTCACTTACTTCAGTTTCACTAACGGCCCGCTGAAACAAACAGGAGATCTCAGGATCCTTCTCCTGTTCAAAGACAAGTGATTGTCGTTTATCACCCTGATCAGATAAAAGAGAATGAGTATTTAAAAGAGGATCACTATGATCAATGCCTATCGACTGATCCAAATTAGAAATGAAAGTGACCTCGTCAAAAGCCTGGCCAACACATGTGTCAGCTAAAGGAACACAGTCCTTAACAAAATCATTCTCAAGAACTTTCTTTGCCATAGCTCTTGTAACTGTGCAAGCTGGGAATAAATCATGGATTTCTTTTTCAATAGGATCAACTTTCTGATCCAAAGAAGGCTTGTCAGTAACAAGTGGATTAACCACAACCTTGTCTCCAGCTAAGTCATTGCCTAGCAACAAATGAACGCTCTCAACGGGTAAGGTATACACTACACCTACGGTCACAGGTTCAGAAACTAAGTCTGATGTCAAATTACCAGAATGAAGAGGAACATTAATAAAGCCGCACTCTACTCCCAGAATGAGAACACTCTCATTAGAACAGGTCTTCTCAGAAGGCAAAACGCCTGAAACTAAAAGACTCTGAGAAGCTCCTGTATCCCTTAAAATTTTAATAGGGATAGGATTGGCCAAATCACCCAAGAGTGATATAGAACCTTCGATATGAATGGTTCAAAATTCTCCAAAACATAATCAGACTGAGTTTTATCAAACCCAACAAATGTATTGTTTTGAATACATGACCTTGACCTCCTAAAAATAAGAGCATTTGGAATAGGTCTATCTTGATTCTGTTGCCTATATTTCAATTTGAAGCACTCAGAAATGACGTGTCATTCTTTTCTAACAATAGGTACACGTAGGTAGAGACAAGGATTTAGAATCAAGTCTCTCAGAGGCTTGATTTTTAGAATTGGTGCCAGATTGATTTTTACTGAGAGTCGTATTTGTTTGAAACACCTTTCTATCAGTATTTTGCTGAGTGAAAGATTTGTTTATAGCAATAACTTTATGAGTTAACGAATACCTATCTGCAGCCATAACAGCATTTTCCAAGGTCTTAACCTCGCTATCTTCAAGGTGATTTTTGATATCACTGGGAATACAATTTTTGAACTCTTCGAGTAATACTAGTTGTTCAAATATTTCATAATCATGTTCAATTTTCTCAGACAGACACCATTTCTTGAACAACTGTTCTTTTCTCTAGCAAATTCATCATAAGGTTGTATATTGTCTTTTTTGTAACTTCTGAACTTTTGTTGATATGCCTCTTGAACTAACTCGTAACCTTTCAAGATGCATTCCTTAACCAGAACTTTGATGTACTGATAGAGATATATAGATATTTCTGGCCTTGCCATGAATTACACTCTGCAATAATTGAGTCCAATACTATCTTGGTCATTTTGAACTCTCAGCTACTTTTTCAAAACATTATAAAATATTTGTCTACTTCCTTTTCACTAAAAGGGGGAACTAATTTGATATTTCCTAAATGTTAAAATTTGCATGAGCTGTGGAATCATGTCTGTCACTTGCCAGATCTAAGTCTTTCATTTTTATTTGAAATTCTTTCTCATGCCTTTCTTTTTGCATCTATCTATAGTTTTCCCTTTCTTCAATTTGTCATTTTTCCCTTTCTTCTATTTGTAGTTGTCTTTCTTTTTCCCTTTCGTCTATTTGTCTTTGTTTTTCCATTTCGTCTATTTGTCTTTGCTTTTCCCTTTCTTCAAAATGTAATCTCATTTCATCATTTTGCAGTTCAATTTGCCTATCTTTTTCTTCTTTTCTAAATACATTCTCATTTGTTCATTTTGTAATTGTAATTGGATTTGCCTATCCTTTCCTTTCTCTTCTTTTCTAACTGTGCCCTCTGAAACTCAAATTTATATTTCAACTTTAGCTCTGCAATTTTAACGTCGGCATCGGTTAAAGTCTAACTGACAGATGCCAAAACACTTTTGTCCAAAATACTCTTCTCAATCAAATGTTGAACTATAATTGTCTTGATTTCTTGTTTAGTTCAAGAAGTTTTTGCTTCAGATAGTTCATACTTTCTGGCACCTTCAAGCAATTCATCCTTCCTAAAACTCTCCAACTGTTCTTTGGATGGAGTAGAAAGAAAGCTCTCCACTCTCGACATTTTTGAGAAAAAAAAACTTGTTGTTTTCACTAAAATGTCAAATAAAAAAAACTAGGAAACTTTAACGTTCGAATTTAGTCTAATTTCAAATATCCCGGACGAACCCCCAATTCTTTTTATGTTACATGACTGCTCGTTCTATGTAACATAAGAGGAAAAAGTGCATACAACCAGCTTTATTACTTTCAACAATGATACAATTATTTTACTAGAACACAAAATAATGTAAATTATTTAAAACAAGACTTACCGTTTACAGAAATGATCCAAATTTTGTTTAAAAATAATACAAATGTAAGTCCTGCAAAGCGTTCTAAACACAGTCAGAAAATATGATGTTCCGGTCAAAAATGGCGATTGACCACGTCAAACCAAGGCTAACAGAAAATTCCAGAATTTTCACAATAAACAATATGTGTTGTCCCGTTCAAATATTAGAGAGAAAATATCTGAATAGGTAATGTTGTTCGCTAGGACAATTATAAAGACGAAGTGAAAAGTAGTTCCTCTAAGACGGCATGTTATTTTATGTAGACATATAGACCACTTCTTCTGGCACAACAAATTAGATGTATAACAGACTCGACTACGACAATCTGTCCGTGACTGTTGACTCTCGACCAGGACAGTCTGTCCGTGACTGTGTATGAATTACAAAATCTCAAAGCATATATGGGAAGGCTAATATGTATCCTGAACTGCACACGCACGAGGAAGCATGCAATTTGCCAATACTTCTAAACATTCAGGAAAGCCTGACCCAGCATAAGCCAATGGCCCTCGTGGCTTTTCCTGAATGTTTACTTGCAAGTAATTTGCTACCATACACAGCACGTGCTAACACGAGTCACATCTACGACTCAAGCAAACACTGTTTTATCAAAAACATGTTAGACGACATTAATATAATGAAATAAAATGAAATAAAAAGACTTATACAAAACTGGTATATTAACACACATACTTTAACTCCAGCTTTGTAACAATATGCTCTAGCAATTATAATATAGCTTTAATTATCCATTCCTTATCCATTTAGATTTACTATATGATACATGAGATAAATCTTTTGACCAAATATTAAACGATGCCTTCACACACATTATTATTATATATTAGATTTATCTTGTTCTTAATGGAATTCGCTAACCGTTGGAATGCTTAGCATGAGAAACAAAGATTCTTGCTCATACTATTCCTCTCCTGTAAACTATCTTCATTGAAAACGGAGGACAGAACAATTAAATCACTTAAGCCTTTCACAAAGCTAAAATATTAACCAAAAATCACAAATTATGATTATAATCAATCAGTGACCTTCAAACTCCTAAATTTTAATTGGCACTGTGACGCAATTTAATAACAAATGTTCGATACTGAAAACGTCACCAACAAATTTATTAGGTTATACAGATGATGCTATGAACAATTGATAGAACAAATTATGAATGATCGTGATGCAATGTGAGAATGCAAATGAATGTTTTGTTCTAAATGTAATTCAAATCAACTTGGATTCTTTCCTTTAGAAAAATGGCATAATCAAATACCTTATCGATATAATGAAGGAAACAGTTTGCAACTGTCAGAAATAAAAATCCCATGTCATTATCTACATGTGATATAACTCTGCCTTCCAATATTTAGCATAAGTCTCCTTAATACTTACGCCACGTATATCATTTAAAACTAATAAAACTAATAAACAAATATTTGAACTCTGACATTAGACTGACAAAACACCGATTTCAAATGACAATTCCTTTTCTTTTGACTTCGTTTTCGTAACAGTCCTCGTGCAATGTAGGTATGGTAGTTTGAAATTCATATTGCCAAAAATGGATAACTCCGTCTATACCCTACCATATTTTCTGAATAATACCCGTAGATGACCGAAAGAGTTGTCTGGAATGGAGTCATGCTATGATTGTGCGTGTGAGGAAACCCACATGGGTACTCCCCAACTTAAGATTACCTGGGACCGTTTTCCTGCATGTAAATATTTTGCCTGTTTTGGTTCTGCCTTGCAGATTCGAAATTTGTTTGTGGATTTGTCAGAGACTATACATTTCAATCAACTCCACCTAGAACTCATCCCCTGTGTCCATAATTGTCAACAGGAGTTTTGTATGATATATAGCTCAGTTGCTAAGTGACAATTCAGCGTCGGCAAGAGTGCGAAATATCTTTAAACGATCGAGTACACGCCATATTACAGCAACGAGATGCCCATATATCGTGCCATCTGTTTCAGTTTGCAACGATAGCGATAAATTGAACAGGGTTAGATATTTCTACATCAATTTCAAAAGATACAATGTAAATAATCAACGACCTCATGAAAAGGTGCAAAGCCATAGTCAACATGGCAAAGATGTGGAGGCGATACCGTATATGCAGCCCAATGAATTTTATTACCCGTTCACGAATTCAAACTGACGATACTTGTTATCATGTGTGTTTGTGTGTTTGTATGTAATAGGGGGAAGCATTAATTCAAGTTCATTCCGCATGAAGACACATCAGAAATAGTTGCAAATAAATAAAACCTTATAAACGGACGCAATGCAGTCATTTGCTTGGATATATTAGGCATACTGTATGATTACATTCTTGACGTGGACGGCGATGCAATCATACTGCAAAACCCTTATTATTCCATAGCAAAACTGATACAGTAACTATGAAATAGATAGCCACGTTTCTCATGTAACTGTAATTTAGCGATAGAACTGCATCATGGTGCTGTTATCTTTGTCATGACCTGTATTTCCTTGTATTGTTATTTCAATAATCTCGCTAGAAGTCTTAAGATTTCCCTGATTTTCAACATACAACTACTGTTGTAAACTGGGAAGTCTAATGTGTCCAATTTATAAATAATTTTGCTCTAATACAAAACCACAACTCTCACAACTTCCCATTTGTCTGTCAGCCACTCAGAGGCATGGTTTCTCTTCAATAAACCCTCCGTAACGTACCGCCAGCATTTCATACTACTCCACTATAGAACAAACCACCTAAAACAGGGAACCATTTTACTACGCCATCTTAGGCCAGTCATGATTTTAAGCTACATTTTGCACCATTTTTACCCATACAACAATAAACGGCGCCTGTTGAATGCTGCACAGTGCCTTCTCGTTTATTCCATTTTATTATTTTCCAGTCTTTAATCATAAATACTGAAATTGGAGTCATACAATCAATTCACACAATTAGATTTTAATAGCGACTATTGAGCGACAGAGACGCTCATACAGCTCTGACATAAATTCACCAAAAGTAAACTCTGGCCTCATGGAAACTGCTCAACAGTTCATTCCTTAACGTTTACTTCTAGTAATTAGATAATTATTTCGGTATGAGGACTATTTCTTCAGGACCGACTTCGCATAATTAAACAAGTAATAACAAAAAGTCTAATAAATTCTTCAAAAGGAGAGTTGTAAACAAACGCTCACACTCATAAATTGGTTACAATATCGTTTTTTCTTTTCACTTGTACGTAACATTAACCTTCGCTGATGTGGTCTTAAATATATTTTCCGCTTTATTCGTGCCCTCCTGATTGTAATAGACAAAATAATTTCTACTTCTGTCAAATATATGCATGATCTCAAAACACCTATTTTGTATTTATATTCATCATCTGTTGCATGAAACTGAAATTTCTTATTAAAAATTGTATCTCAGTTATTGTCGAATTGACCTTATAAAGTACTCCTGTGTGTGTGTGTGTGTGTGTGTGTGTGTGTGTGTGAGTGTGTATATTGATATTAGAACATTGCACCTATTATTTCACGTGCGCACAATCTACAAAGCTGGCATTCACAATTTAAATGAAATCATCCATGGACTGTGAGAGGAGTCATAACAACATTGGTTCCAAAAAATAACCCATCTGAATGAATCTTTTTCAAGACAGTTCCACACGATGGGCCAGTGGTAAAAGCTTAACGTTTAATCGCATCATCACAAAATATCCAAAGAGTGTATGTGAACTAAATACCCGAAATACCCCATTTACAATTTTTCAAGAAATGTCTGTAAAAATGAGCCATGAATAAAAGTAAACCTTATTGCGATATCTGCATAAACTACAAATATATTTTAAATCGTTTCTCTATATTCTTCTAACTAGTATAGTTACAGCGTAGATGATAAATTACAGCGTAGATGATAAATTGAGTTTTCAAAATAAACCGTTTTCACTTTCCAATAGTGAACCGCAGTACATTTCTAAAAAAATTACAGCGCATATTTAGCCCAAATAATTTTAATAAATTTCCATCCAGTTTACTATGAGAAAAATTGACAACTAAATTTCATAATTTGTCCTCTATCGGCACGTTGCCAAAAACAACTTTCCCTCCATAGGTTAAAAGAAGCATTACGACCATATTAAAAATGTACACCATTCAAATTTTAAATCCTCCAATCAACGTGAAAAGGGAATTGATGGTGAACTAAATTCCCCAAACACCCGACTTGAATATTTTTCAAACATTCCGCTAGAAATAGACCTGTCCAGTGGAAATAATCTAAAACATTAAACTATACAAGGGTATATGGAGAAGTTATGATAAACCGAATTCCACAAATATCCCTTTTGGAAAGATTGCAGGAAATCCCCCCAATAAAACAATATCCCTTTTGGAAAGATTGCAGGAAATCCCCCCAATGAAACAATATCCCTTTTGGAAAGATTGCAGGAAATCCCCCCAATGAAACAATATAGCAGAATCTTCCAAACCGTGTATGAGGAGAAAATATTGAGAGCTAAATTTGCTAAATTTGTTTAATCTCCTACAAGAGGATTTTGAACAGAAGCAATGACTAGGACTGACATACAGCGATACAGGCAGTTGCACGTGGGTAATGACATTACCCGAGCTCTTAAATGATGATGATAGCAGCATCTTACAGACACAAGTACACAATAACGAGAGATACAGAAAAATGTTCCGTAAAGCATCAAAATAACATATATCATAGCGAGAAATATTTTACCTTTTTTGTGTCGCACTGAGTGTGTTCCTTCACAAGTTGTATTCTCCTATTATATCCAGTCGATGTTCGACAATAGATTCCTCTGTAGCACATTGTGGAACTATTCTGATAAATTGAAACAATTGTATTTGGCATATCATTTTGAGGACAAATTAATTATATTAAACAAAGTTCTTTCATAGAGATAACGATATAACGAACGAAAAGATCAAACAAGTGTAATTAACAAATACATAGTATTCCATGAATAGAACGTTGAACAGGTGAGAAAATAAAATCATAACATTATCTGATAGTATTGATGATGTACAATCACATTTATTTGATAAATGTCATATGAAAATAAAATAAATAATCCTTTTATTTAAAAATCTATTTATTCATGACTTCTAATTTAGGAAAGCCAATTACATGAAACTAGCAGCAGGCAGGGTGAACCCTACAAATTTTTGCTCGAATCCTTAACGAAAAATAAAGGTTCCTACAGAGGCTGAAAAAAAGTCAATGGCACTAAACCAAAGTCTCTAACTAATTATATTTCCATACGCCTGACTTTGTCAGAATAGCTTATTTTTGTTATACTATTATTGAAGTTATTTTCTCCTTTGTACTCGTAAAGCTACTCAATTGTTGTCCTTCCTGACTGCTGCTATGTAAGTATGTATAATATGTAATTTTTATCAAGAAATAATCAGCAGCATCCTAGCGGTTACCCTTCAATTGAAACCCCTTGATAGCCTGTGTGACTTTCATGGGGTCCTACATGATCGTCTCTCTTATGACTTATTGCGGCACGCCCATGTTCTGTTTCTTTTGGCTAACACCCTTTCCTGATGTTTAATTTGGGTGTTCTTCCATGGGGCAGAGAGCTCAAGCATGCTACTGATTATTTTAGGGAGGGGGGGTAATTTTCGCATAAACACATCCCCTGGCGAATTTCAAATTGAAGAAAGACGAAATATTAGAAATTCAGAAGACTGTTTAGGCATTGCGGTTTCCATAAATACCCCCTGGGAAACCACGGGGTGAAGGATGCAAAACGCACCCCTCACTACGTGGTTGACGCAGTGAGGTATTTATCGAAACTGAAGGCCAGCTATAATAAACACGTAACTGAGCTAATGCTATCTCTTTTACTGGAATGAGAGTTGGAAAGTTAACGCTAAATTTAGGATTGGTTAAACTTATCGATATCATAGTAGTTTTTGAAGAAGTTGTATTAGTGACGATCTGCTGTAATAATTCTCTGGACTCAATATCCAAACGATGTTGAGGCGATGACATTATTGTTATTATTATTGTTTATTTCTATATTTATTTTACTCTGGTTATTGTCACCAGGATCGTTAATGATTATGAATGCTCCATCGTAGATTTTAATTATCATTGCAAACTCCTCATCAGATATTTTACCATCGTTGAGATACGTGGAAATATATCCAGATAGTTTAGAGTAGGTTGTTGTTGCTGTATGCAACTTTATCATATACTCACGCAATTTACTATTCGCACATGTAGTTATCTTTTTAATAATAATGCCTGCTAAAGTCGTTGAAGTTGAAACAATAATTGTTATAATTGCTGGAGCTGTCATTGTTAATGTCGATAATATTAATCCGGATCCAGCAACAATAGCAGAAACTGAGTATACAACTATATCAATGACAACCATACGTCTACGATATTTGTTTACTTTTATTGTGAAATGGTCGATGATATTTTTTAGTTTGGACAGACATTCACATGCTTGATTATATCTGTGACGTTGAATGTCGATAGATGACGTAGTCATTTGGTCCATTATGCTATAACGATAAGTAATTAAATGAGCTAAAAATTCCAAACACCACCAGTAAGCTTGAGGTAAATTTCTACTCGATGATTCCAGCGTAAAGGTTCCTTCAGAATCTTTATCTAACAACACAGATATAGTTTTAGAAAAATCACCAGTTAATGGAGATGTAGTGGATATTTTAAAATCTGCAACGCTAAGTACGGACATCCTATATATACCAGTAATCTCCGCAGTTTGTTTGATGGTTTTATTTTCTGGTGTCAACGATCCAAAGCCAGATGCAACTGTATACATAAAATTTCTTCTCTGATTGTGAGGAATTTTAATCAGGTTTGTATTTTTGACTAATATGCGGAATTTCTCCAATAATATCATTCAGTTTTGTGTTAATATCAGTAAGTTTTATATCAACACTTGGTGGATTTCAAAAAAAAATTCGTTATTAATTCTGTTTATGTTTCTGCGAAAACACAAAAACGTATTCACGTGACCGGTAAATTCAGTTTCGATTTTGACTATTACATTAATGATTGGAATCTATTTATCATCGACGTATTTTTTTTGTAGCAGCATTAAAATTAGATTCTGGTGTTCTTAAATTACTAATACTAGTATGGTTCATATTGAGAAATGCACGCATTATACCGCCGTTGTTTCATACGTACTTTGATTCTTGATCGTCAACATATTTTTTTTTTGTTGTAGCATCACTATCTGTAATTGGATATCCAAGATCTGTAATTTTATTTTTGTTCATAATAACGTCTCCACTAAATACACCGCCAGTCGTCTTGACATAACCGTTAACTGAATTACCGGAATCTTGTATTTTACCCTGATCAGTAAAAGTAACGATATTATCAGCAGCTGCAGTAGGAATTCGTATAAGTACGTCTGGTAGTTGTATGTTACTCGTCTTTAATCATCCTTTTTTTGTCCTGAAAAACAACCACTTCATTTTGATCCACACTTGTAATATTAAATAAATCATCAATCTCTTTTCTGTGTTGATCGAGGGTTACATATTTAGATAAATCACCTTGCTGCTGAGCTTTACCACGATCAAATCTTCCGTAAATATCTACCATTATATTTTACTGATGTCTGTTTAAATGTGACAGCGTGGTATATTCATATACGACTTTATGAGGTGGTTTTTCTTGCGGTGCTAGGGATATAGCATTAAGTACATTAAATACTTCACGACCACATATTGGTGGATCAGTTAATGTTTGTGTTGGTAGCGTTGAATACCAGATTGGAGCAGTATTATTACTGATATAATGAAGAAATTATTTTGGTGGTGCTAATCCATATGAATCAAAATGGATAATCCCACGTGGATCAATTGCATATGCATTCCAATGCGTGCCAGGTCCTGAGTTTTTATCGAGATTATTAATACCTGTTTCAATATTGTTAGGTTGTTTTGGTATGATCTCGCATAAAAACACCTCTAAAGTTTTTTATTTTTAGATTTTTAGCAGCATCCAATATATCAAAATTAGACATAGGCGAGATCAGTAAACTATTCCAACAGCGCCTAATGCAGCAGCTTTTGCAACCGCAGGAGCTTCAGCGGCTATTAATGCTGGTATAGCTGCGTGAAGTGGAAATATACCATCCGTTTTAAAAGCATATTTGATAGCGCCTGCAGAAAGACTAAGTTTGACGCCTTTATTTGATTTTTGTGCTTCATCAAAGTTTTTAAATTGACGATCGGTCAAAGATAATTTATTTGAACCGCTGATCTGTTTCTTTTTCAACGATATTTTTATTCCACAATTATAGTTTGATGCTGATTGCAGTCTTTTTATCTGACCAGGAGTCAGAGTAACGTTAACGTGATTATATGACATTTATTTTACTCATGAATGATTTAATTACGTGTTACATATTTTCAACTGGAGCATCAATGACTCTCATTCGTCCACAAACACCTTCAAGGAGCATTGATTTATCGCTAAGTATAACAGCAATTGCTCTATAATTATCGATAGCTCCTCTTCTTACACTAGCACGAAAATATATATCGACTACCGATTGTCTGGTTAAATCTAAATGTTCGAGGGAAAAGTAATAAATTGGATACAAGGATGTAAAATCTAACTGAGATATTTGTAATCCATTATCTACATTTTGATTACGGTCATTAAACGTCATAAGAAGATGATATGCACGTGCTACATGATCATCATCAAAATTTAGTAATATATCCTCGGATGGTTCTTGATGTCCATTTATCCTTAATGAAACCTCAGAAACACCAAGAGTGTCAAATATCATGTGACTACGCGTTTGGTCATTTACTCGTGCCGCATTTTGTAATTCAATAAATATATGTCTAGGTGCAGAAACCCCCTGCTGAGAGACTATTTGTCATGTAAATAAACCGTTAATATTACTCTGGATAGCATCTGTGGTCATTGTCAGCAATGATAGTATTGATTTACCCCCTTAACTCATGAAAGATAGTAATCGTTGCTCTTCAGATATTGAAGGAACTAAGACTGCTATCCACAATGAAAGTTTTGTAAGAATTACTATACCAGCATCACCGGCGGGTCTCCATATTGCATCATTATCTGTAGCCTTTCGTACTAGTACAACTGTATGTTTGGCTCCGAAAATGACTTTTCTGACATTTCTACAGAATCCAAAGATATGTGATAGTGGAATTGCACATGAAAATATTCTTCTATTTCCTTTTAACATCACTCGACATGATGTAAATCCTAAATTGAAATCTGGATCTATATTAATAATCATACTTTGTACATCTGCGGGGGCGTTTCTAGCAAAAACCTGTGGTCGTCCTATTTCATATTGTTAGTGCTCTGGAGAATCAGAAATATCTTTTACAAACATCATTGATGGACCAGCTGATCTTGAATAATCGTCACTATATCTTGCAAGACCAAGTATTGTTGTAGCAACGTCAACATCTTTCTGAAATGATTCAATATGTTTTTCGTCAATCATGTACGTAGCGCTATCAAACAACTCCATTATATCATTATTAACAAAACCGACGCTCACATTAGCATCATATTTAGTGTTATCAGCTTTTAATATCTCACCTTCGATTTAAATAAATGCTTCAGAGGGTAGAAAATATCTACTTGTATCAAGAACCTGAAGTTCAATCCTTCCACGCTGATTTGGAATTCGTGTGTCGTAAGAATAATACTGATAATCACGTATAGACTCATCTTTGAGGACTGGTGCGTCCATGTCAAATGCAGGATCACTTATACGTTTGAACATATTTATTATAATTGTTATCGTTTAAAACGAAGTCCGCTTCCTTCTATCAGACTAGCGGTTATATTTTTTTCCTTTTCTGACATTGGGACATATACTAACTCCGCTAGTTTTTGATTAGCGGCTTGAATTATCATTTTACTTACACTTGCGGGCATCACTTCAGTGCTAGGTAAATTTACTGGCTGAGGTCGAACCGCTTGAGGTCTACGTATTAATTGTGCTAGTCTATCTTTGATGGCTGAGAATGCTTTGCTAGCAATATTACCAGCAGCACCTATAATTTTTTCACGAACAACATCAATAGCTTTCATTCCTATCTGTTTTGCAATTGGTATTGCTTTTGGGGCTATTCTTCTAAATAGACCCTGTACAATGTCACCTAACCCATCTCCGTAGGTTGTCTTGTAAATCGGTATTCGAGAGTTAATTGCCCTGACCATAATTGGTCCACGTTGAGTACAATGTACTATCATTTTGTTAAATAGTCATTATATTTAATTACATACTTAGTTCAGTGACTTAGTCGCTATAATAATCATCGGCAATTTCATTAATAAGAGACTGATACACATTAATATCCATTATACCGCCTGTAAATAATCTTTTACAAATATCTGCTGCTTCGTTAATGATTTCTGGGGAATTATTACCAGCTCGTTTTCCTCCAATCAAAATTTACAGTCGTTCAACATCAGCAAGGACTTTGTTTGAACACTGAGTAATAAGACCTCTTCCCTGTGCGGTAACGCCACTTCCATAAAAGGGGTTCAATGGCCAATATTGTTCTTCTTTCTGTTGTTTTGCTGGTTCTAATAATTGAGGAGTTGGTGGTGGTGATTGTTGTGCCAATGATGGATATCTGGGTGACTTTGGTAATTTATATGATGGTATCATCGGTCTTGCTTTTTCCCGTTCCTCTGCCATTCTTCGTACTTGCTGTTGTTGCTGAGGTGTCAGTCTGATAAATTCTAAATGCGCATTGATAGCGTCTGTATATTTCATATATTTTGAATTATCGTTTCTGGCATGATTAGTGTTATAGCAAATTCTGAAAAGCCACTTATACCACATTTCACGACTAATGTTCTCGTTGGCGTGTTTTGTTTTAGTATTTTTTTCTGCTATTAAAACTATCAACTACATATTTAGCCAAATTGGCCTCATCCTTAATTGAGTTAATCTCATCTATATATTCATCATTGAATTTATCGTATAAATTAATTCTGCTCAGTATTTTAGGTTCTTCTTCTTGTTCTTCTTCTTCTTGTTCTTCTTCTTGTTCTTTGATTTCTACTTTTTTAACTGGTAATGCAGCGGTTATCTCAGTGGGAAATTCACGTAGAAGTTGTTTCGTTTGTTTGGTCTTCTTCGCTTTTTTGTGTGTTGCCGCTACGGTTTTTTGTTTCAAGTATACGTTGAATACCTTTTGTTGTCTCAATTATAGGTTTAAATAATTGTTTAGTGTCTTCATCGAACGCAATTTGAGTTTCCTGTCTCTGCTCTAACTGTTGTTTGACTAAATCACGAACGGGTAAATATTTTTTAATTGCTTCTAATCGATGTTTAGCAAATTTTGCTGACTTGGACTCCTTAATATTCATCATTTATAATATTTATAATAGATATTTAATTAAAATACTAGTAAACAAAGCGCGATAATTACTGCTCTGAATCTATGTTGAGTAATAGATAATTATTTCCCTTTATACATAAGGATAATACATTTTATTTGTCTGATATGGACAAAAATACATCGTTTTTCAGACAATTATTACCTAATTATCTGTTGTTCACAAACAATTAGGTGTTAGTAAACAATAAAAATGTAACACGTAGAGGTACTGGTACATATATTTGTCTCTATAACCTAAATATTCCAGTAAATAATGCTTTTTCTGACTTAAAGGCATTGGTATTTAGGTCAAAAATTATTTATATCTTTGTAACCATTCTCTAACGGACGACAATTCTAATGCAGAAAATACTCAATGTGACATTTTGGTCATAAACGGACATGCATTATTGTTGAGTTTCATATATGGTCAGCTAAAGATTGGTTTAATAATTAATTTTGACGAAGCAATCCAAAATATAATAATAGATACTATATCATATTTTGGCGAAAGTACACAAAATATCCCAATCCCCCACATAATAGTGTTATTAAGATATATGATTGATGATAGAGTATTAGTATCGTTAAAAGTAAATGAAACGATTATATCCTATAGTCCACAAAAGCAAGTATGGTTACCAGAACCGGACAGATTTATTATAGAAGATGCCAGGAAAGAATTTTCTCATCTTGCCGAAGATGACATTATTAAAATTAATAACAATATAAGTCAATACAGAAATAAGCACGATGAGAAGCGTGCAAAAGATCTCGGTAGAAAGATAATTGGTAAGTTTACTCAAGGTGGTTCTTACGGTTATAAACGACACTGTACAAGATTGATTATGGACGATGCTGAGTTAGATTTTATAATCGCTGATACAACAGAGAGAAACACATTTATAAGCCGAAATAATGCTTATTTATCGGATGGGACCAAACTAGGTACTATTCTGAGCTATCCTGATGGCGACTCACCGCAGTTTACTCATTTAAGATCTTCAATGTTAGCCTATATTTCTATAAATCTACTGTCGATGATAAATAGATTTCCTCGTACCCTGTTAGAGTCGCTACGGATTTTTTTTTATATAAACAAAAAATATAAGGATTTATTAAATCCTCTACTCGGTAATTGTGAATGGGGAACATGGAGGATAAAGCAAGAAAATATACTTAATTATTATCAATTTGCTGAAGTTGAAATTAAGGAAATATATTACATAAAAATAATCAAATATTAGAATCATTGGCACCATCTCTGTATGATCCTGTGGCTAGACATAAGACTGTTTTTCTTAATGGGTGTGGAGTGTCAGGTAAAACAACTCGTGTGATTAAATTATTTATGAACAACAATTCCGATATGATTGTTTTGACACCACACATAAAGTAGCCAGAGAGATAAAAGAACGAGATGTAAAAAACTTGCACTTTTCATAGTTTTTTTAGATGGTGTGGAGATATATGGTTTTCTGAACGAATGGGTGAGAAATATATACCTAAGTATATTATATGGGACGAAATAGACACGGTGTCGTTAGAAATACTAAAAAGATTCCTTGATTGGTTATTAACAAAAAACACGGCTGTGATTATGTGTGGTGATCATGGACAACCACTGCCTTTTGTTGGACAGTCTCCACATGAATGGCTAAAGAATAATGTGAATTATTACGAAGAAATACATGATGATCATGGAGCTATTGATGAAACGCTGAAAGAACTTTTAAGGTTAATCAGACTACAAAGTAGTATAAGGAAATGAGAGTTTTGACTCACTTCATTTTTTACCCTCCAAACAAGTATAAATTAAATGAGGGTTTCCCAAAACAGGGAAATGAGGGTTTTGGCCCACCCACCCCCTTCCCACACCTATTAGAACGTTTCAATTAACAAGGCGGAAATTAAACTAGCATTAGAATGAAAATGATATTATTTTAGTTATATTATATCTTAAGTTTAGATAAAATTTTACGTTACTCATATTTTTTTGATATTTTTTTTCATACTTGCTAACCCTAATTGGTAGAATATCTGTTAACATATTATCAATAATACGAAATTCACGTAATAAATCATCCATATTATATTTGACTCCTCGTAGGTAAGACCGGATCTGATCAAGTAGTTTCTTGTAAGTTTTAATTGATGTTAAACATCCATGCTTTTTTATCAAAAGTCTTGGTTCTACTTTTTTACACGCCGCTGTAAGTGAAACACCAATACCAGATATAATTAACAAAAAAGGATTTAACGATATCCCACTTGAAATTATACCGGAACTGGTCATTAACAATGGTAGATATGATATTACTCGAAGGATCTTGTTGTAGTATTTAAAAACATTTTTTAACGCACCAATGTTTATTGTGATAATATTTGTAGTATTGTATTAGTGCGTCCACATCCTGTTCTGAAATATCTTTTGAAATATGATTAAAATCAACTATACTTTTTTCATTATAATATTTGTTTACATAGTTATGATAAATCAGCTACAAATTCCAAACACCACCGATAAGGACCTATAAAATTTTTATCAGTTGGTTCAAGTACAAATTCTTCCTCAGAATTTTTGTTTAATATTACAGATAACATTCCAGATAAGTCATCATCATATGAACGACGCCATGATTTAGTAATTATTTTAAACTTTACAGTGCTAAACACTGACAATCTATACACACCAGTAACTTCTGCAATGTGTTTGATAGATTTGTTTTGTGGTGTCCATCCACTATAACCATATGCAATAGTATACACAATATTTTTAATCTGTTTGTGAGGAATGATACTCGTTTCCTCAGCAATATTAGGAATTTTACTAATAATATTATTGAGTTTTGTGTTAATATCATTGAGTTTTGTGTTAATATTAGCGAGTGTAATGTCAACAATTGATGGATTTCCAAAAAATTCATCTCTAATTCTGTTTATGCTTCTGCGAAAACTTAAAAATGTATTTACATGACTAAGATACTCATTTTTGAGTGCTGTGATTTCATTATTGATTGAAACATCCTGATCATTGACGTATTTTTTAGTGACAGCATCCCCGTCCTCAGTTGGGTTTCCAAGATCTGTAATCTTGTTTTGTTTCATAACAATATTCCCACTTGGATTTCGTACAACTACATCTGACAGTTTTACATTACTCGTCTTTAATCGTCCTTCTTTGTCTTGGAAAATGACAACTTCATCTGGATCTACGCTGGCAATATTTAGTAAATTATTGATTTCATTTTTAAGCTGATCAAGAGTTGCATATTTGGATAAGTCACCTTGATAACCTTTTGTGGATAAATCTTCTAATAGTGTTCCAAATTTTGTATAGTAGCTCATTATTTACTATCCTAAATAAAATTATCAACACTAGTTTAATATTATACAAAATGGCAAAATCATTGATACTAAACTTTGATACAGAGAGACTAGTGAAGCACAAACATAACAATGAACTTCCTGATTGTCATTATCTTATTGTTGGGCGAACTGTATCGGGGAAAACAAATTTACTTATGAACTTACTTCTTGGTGATAATTTTAACTACGATAGAGTTTATATTTACACAATCAATCCACAGCAAGATAAGTATGAGTTATTAAGTGAGTATAATGACAAGCTTCGTGATGATCTTAAAGCTGGCGAAGATTTTTTTATAATTTGGCAGCCAGAAGATCTTATTCCAGTCAATCAACTTGATGCAAATGAACATAAGATAGTAGTTTTTGATGATATTCCGCTAAATAACATGGAGATGAACAAAATAAGATCATATTTCTCACTGTCAAGTAACAAACAGTGTAATTCTGTTTATCTCGCTCAAGGATTTTATAATGTTGACAGCTTTATTAGGCGAAATACGGGTTGTTTTATTTTATTTCCAGGACTGGATAATGTTGACGTTAGAAATATTGCAAGCGAGCAATGCGGTGGCGTGACAAAAGATAAGTTTATTGAACTTTACAGTAATGCTACAAAAGATAAATTTAACTTTTTCTTGTTTGATAAACTTACAAATGATCCAACTAAAATGTTTCGCTGTTGTATTAACAGTTACTTACAGTAAAGCGTTTCAATTTTATAAAATGAATAATTATAATAATGGACAAACGAGCAAGATACAGACAACACATAGCAGATCTAAAAAAAACTTGCTCAATCTCAGGCATCACTTAAGCAAAAAGTACAAGAAGCACGACGTGGGCAAGTAACTGCTACAGAAATAACAGCTACAATTTTCAAGCCGGTTACTGAAGCATTATTAGGTAAACACTCTGAAACTAAACCACTGTCAGAAGAAGAACTTAAACAACTGCAGGAAAAAGGTTTGGTTGGTATTGTTAGAGAACAACAAGAAGCAGCTGCTGCAAAACTTGTTACTAGATCTGATGAAGAAAAAAGAAAACTGATTGAGGCACTTACAGCAAATATAGCTGATCCTGCGGTTAGACAAGCTGAAACAGATCGATTGATAAACAATCCGCTGAAACTTGAGCGAAGATTAGCCGAGTTAACAACGCAAGGAATAACAAATATTATAACAAGTTTATCAGGAGAACTAAAAGATATCAAAGAGGAGCAACAAAGAGTCGGTGATCTTACTGTAAAGTTTATGGAAGTTGGAGATCAAAGACTTCATTTTACAAAAAGAGCAAATGATGAGATAAAAGGTAGTGAATATGATGATTTTTTAAACAAAGAAAATATAATAGATATTAATAATATAAACAAGTGGACTGATGTAGAATATCAAGAATTACTCGATAGATTAGATGTAATATTTAATGACGGAGTTACTGCTAAAGATGAAATAAACACGGTTACAAAAATTGATGATATGCTTCCACTTTATGATAGAATGAGAAACGGTGTCATTGCTCTCACGTTTAAAAAAACAGCAGAAAATAGCAGAGCAAAACCTTTTGGTAGTGGGTGGAGTTTTGGAAGGAAATTTTTTACTTTTGATAAATCTCGTATACAGAAAAGTAGAGTAAGAACAGGAACTGGTGTAAAGGTATTTACTTCAACTACTGAAATGATAGGTAGATTAATGTTATTAATATCATCAAAGGAAGCTGGGAATGATAGTGTTGAACTTGATAATGAAATTATTGACATACTTGATCATCTAAGATCGAGTGAATTATTAACATCTGACGAATACGAAACTTTACACCGCGACTTAATCGCGTCGACTTAATTTTATAAAATGATATAATAAAAAAGGAATGCAAACAACATTATTACTAAACTCTAGCGAGTCTGCAGAAGGTAGCGCAAATTTTTCAGTAAATTATATTCCGCCTATAGAACTAGATCCTGCAAAACAATATGAAATTGGATTAATTTCTTGTACTTGCTGGAATGCTATACCTAACGTGAAAACTGATGTTAATGATGAAATGTGGTTTACTTCGTTTACAAGTACTTCAATATCTACAACAAAAAAAATAAAAATTCCACAAGGAGCTTATAATATTGAAGATCTAAACAAGACGATCAAAGAGCTCATAACAAAAGCTGACGGTGTGGCTGATGATTTTGGATTAGCTGCTAATTATAGCACATTACGAGTTAGGATGACTTTGAAAAATATGTTAATCAATCTTGGATCAAAAGAAAGAGGTATTAGACAACTGCTAGGATTTACTAAATTAGATTATAATGGACTTAATCAGCCTATTACATATGACAGTGAACTGTCAGTAAATATAACAGAAGTAAATATGCTATTAGTAAACTGCTCTATTGCTTCTGGCTCTTATACATCAAAAGGTAGCAAAGGTCATACGATTTACAGTTTCTCACCCGAAGTCCCGCCAGGTTCTCTCATGCAAAAAACTCCACGAGATATTATCTATTATCCTTTAAATGTGGAAGATCAAATATCAAGTATAAGGATGCAGTTGACAGATCAATCAGGAAAACAGTTGGAATTGAATAATGAAGTTGTAACTTATTATTTACATCTACGTGAGCAAAAGTAAAAATTATGCAACATCAAATATAATGAAACAAAGAAAAAAGTTTATCGAAGAAAAATAGTAGGAGGATTGTTTGGAAATATATTCACTTAAGTTATTTAAAATATTCCGGGTATAGCACGTAAAGTTGCACCAATTGCTATTGACGCTGGTAAAGCTTTTGCAACTGGGGCTGCATCTGCCGCTGGGACTGCGGTGGGACAAAAAATAGCTAATAAAAAAAGGAGATCTACCGACTGCATCTGAAATAAAACAAGCTATCTCAGAAATCGCTCCAACAAAAGAAACTCAAAAAGCTATGATAACAACAACAAAAAAATTATTATCACCAAAGGGCGAGCAGATCATAAAAAAATTAATATCTAAAGTAACAGTGCCGCAATAATATTTTATATAATCTAATAAAATAAAATGTCTGTTAAAATTATCTCGAGTTAACAGAAACTTATGACATCGACAACGATGTGACAAAATTCGAGTTTGTTGAGTACCTTGATGAAAATTCTAACGAACCAAATAAAACTGGTATTAGAACCTTTAACACCAGAGACGAAGATGTATTTCTACTACCACATAAGGCTATGTTAGAAGTTCGTGGTCAGATTATGACAGTAGCCAATCCACCTGCTGCAATTGCAGTTGGAACAGAAGTAGCTCTTATAAATAACGGCTGGTGTTTATTCAAAAGTGCTAGATATCAACTGGCCAATCAAACTATAGAAGATATTTCAGGTCATCTACAAGTTGCAAGTACAATTTTAAATATTATTTCGTTTTCCGACGATTACTCGAGATCAACTGCAACTAATATGATGTGGTTTAAAGATACTGGACGGGGTATAGCTGAATCAACAGAATTTCTAAAGAGAGGCGCTATAGCACACGGAGCTGATGCTGTTGCAAATGCTGGAATTGTGAGAGATTTTCTCATTGCTAATGCAGACGCGCTTTGTATTGACGCACCAGGTGCAGCTGTTAATGCAGACGCTACAAGAGTTTCTCTTATAGCAGCTTTTAATAATCTAAATATAACACCACCAGCTGCAGATGCAAACGGTACTGCGATGTTAAATTTACTTCTTAACACACTTGACGTGAGAAATCCACGTTATAACGAAGGATTTGCTAGGCGAATAAAACTTGCAGCAGGATCACGTCAAATTACAATGATGCTTCCGCTAAGCACAATTTTCGGCTTTTGTCGCGATCATGATAAAGTATTTCGCGGAGTAAAACATACTCATATTTCAGATCGAGCAGACCAAAACGATTGCTTGTTTAGATCTGGAGGGGTTAATGTACAGTTTATCATAAACAAACTTGCTCTGTGGATGCCACGTATAACACCATCAATCACTAAAATGTCAGAACTAAATAATACGCTTGATAAACATACAAACAGAATTTATTTTAAGCAGCATAAGGTATATCAGACAGCGGTTCTAAATACCACTGACTACACATGGAGGGTCACAACAACATCAAGCGAACAGCTGCCGAGAAATATCTTTGTAGTATATCAACAACAAGCCCGACGAGGTAACCAACAACAAAATAATGCAATATTTGATCACTCTGATGTCAGACGAATATATGCTAGATTAAATTCAAAGCAATATCCAGAACGAGCTATCGAGTGCAATTTTGCTGATGATGCTAATAAAACTATTTCTCGATCGTACATGTACCTACTTGACGCAATACAAAAATATCAAGATGTTGAAGATGGAACTCAAATATCAGCAGAGGAATTTCGTACGCTTTATCCTATATTTCATTTTGATGTTAGTAAACATAACGAGCGAGCTGTAGACAGTACAGCGGATATTGAAATTACCTGGACACTTGGGGTGGTTCCAGTAGCGCCGTTATACGTATACGCATTAGTGATTAGTGATAGATTTATCACAGTAGATTCTATTGGAGGTAAAATGACAGTTCAAGTTTAATCTACAGTTGTTATATAAAATGGCAAGTTATATTGTAAAAGAAGTGTATTTGACTGATGGCCAAGTTAAAAAATTAGTAGCTGCTATTGCAAAGCGAGAACAGGTATCATTAAAAATCAATCCTAATATTTCTGATGGTGTTTTAACAAAATTAATGCTAACAAAAAATCAAGCAAAGCAGTATGATCGTAAAAAAAACTTTTGTTTTCAATTTGAGTGCTGCACAAATGACAGCGATGGCAAAAGAAGGTGGTTTTCTTGGTCCAGCATTATCAGTATTAGCTAGCACAATAATACCTAAACTTTTACCGGTGTTGGGAACATTAGGACTAGCAGCAGCGTCTGGAGCAATATCTGGTGCAACGAAGAAAGCAGTCGCAGGTAATGGTATCATTCGTGGAAGTGGAATAAAAAGATTGTAAATTTTATGTAAATAATATATTATAATGCCACAAAAGAAAAAGAAATCACCAACAACAAAAAAAGAAAACAACAAAAACAAAATCGCCAACACCAAAATGCAAATGCATATGCAATCAACCAAAACAAGGAGGATTTATTCCGTTCTCTCCACTTTTGGCGGGACTAGCGGGAAGTCTGCTGTTAAATCTCTTAGGAATCGGACGTGGTCTAACATTACCAGGAACTCGTCGACCCCGTTGAGTAATTTTGATATCATTGATAAGTTAAAAGCGGTTCCTGAATTTCACGGAGTTTATTCCAAAGATGAGCTCACAGCAATAAAATCACCATCAGCTGTAAGTTCGTGTGTTATTAATATACAAGATTTTAATGACGGATCCGGCACGCGTTGGGTAGCAGTTTATAATAATAATTATTTTGACTCGTTTGGACTTCCTCCAAGCGATGTAATAAAAAGGTATATGAACAAAAAAATTTAACAAGATATATTACTCGTCAAATCAACTCCAACCTGTTGGAACGTCTGCTTGTGGATATTATTGTATAATGTTTATCCAACAGATGAGCAGAAATCTTAACTTTTTAAAATTTATTTTACAGTTTGACAAGCATCCTTCTCACGCTAATGATGAGACCGCAATTAATTTTATCTAAACTTACAAGTATAATAATGTCAACATACTGTCTCAAGTGTAGAACTAAAACAGAAAATATTAATGAAACAACAGAAAAAACAAAAATCAACAGGATAATATTAAAAAGTTTTTGTGTAGTCTGTGGAAAAAGAAAAAATATGTTTTTAAAGAAAACGTCAACAGCGATAGTATCGCCAGCGAAAAATTCTCTAGGATCTGGTTATCCTGATATTAATTTAGTCGACGACTAGAAATATAGAATGATATGCAACTGTGATTCTGACAGAGTTTTGTGTCTTGAACAAAATAAAATTATCGCATACTGTCAATGTTGTAACAACAGAGAAATAATACGGTCAGGTATAGATATACATAAAATTATTGGAAAATTACCAAAACCAAAAGGCAGTTGGACATTGCCAGGTCATCGGTATACTGGTCCGTGGAATCCGCTAGATCAACAACTAGATGAAAACGACAATCCGTTGCCAGGCCAAGAGCCTTATAATCAAGTGGATGCAAAAGCAATGCGTCATGATATCTGTTATCGTGATCATGAAAACTCAAAATTAGATTGTGATAAAGTAATGTTAGACGAATTACGTGATATGAAGCCAACAAATCTACGAGAACGTTTTGATAGAAAATTTGTTCAGGGAATGATAGGAGCAAAATATAAACTTGGACTCGGCGAGTCTCGACTTGGTAAAAAAGTATAAGATGATCTTGCAGTCGAGCTGCACAGACCTAAAAAAAAAGTTTCCACGACGTAAAGTTGTCGCTAATGGTGTAGTTGATATCTGGGCAATAGATTTGGTGGATGTATCTAATCTGGCTCAGTTTAATGTTGGCGCTGATGGCGCTCCAAAAAGGTATTTGTTTAATGTTATAGATGTTTTTAGCAAATATGCTTTCAGTGTACCTGTTTCGGATAAGACAGGGACTTCAATGATTGATGCGCTAAAACAAATAATAACGAGTGTAGAAAGAAAACCTAATAAAATCTGGACTGATCACGGATCCGAATTTTTTAACAAAAAGTTTGAGCAGTTTCTAGAACAAAATAATATAAAAGGTATGTTACAGGAAACGAAGGTAAAAGCATTGTTGTCGAGAGATTTAATCGCACGCTAAACGAAAAATTACACAAACATATGACAGCTAAAAACACCAACAGGTACATCGATGACCTTTCTCAAATCGTAGGTGAATATGATAACACGAAACATCGATCCATCAAAATGACACCTAAAAAAGCTGTTAAAAATCCGATATTAGCAAATGAAAACATGTACCGCAGACATAAATTTAAGGTTGGTGATAAAGTTAGAATTTCTTTGACAAAAAAGGTATTTGCAAAAGGATTTACTCCAAACTGGAGCGAAGAAGTATTTGTAGTTGATAAGGTACTTTTAACAGTACCTGTAACGTACGTTTTAAAAGATCTGGCAGGGGAACCGATCGTAGGTAGTTTTTATGAACAATAACTACAGAAAACTGAGCAGGATGTTTCTGTTATCGAGAAAGTGATTAGAAAAAGAGGGGATAAAAGTTTAGTCAAATGGCGTGGGTATAGCGATAAATTTAACAGTTGGATCCCAACCAAACAAATTATGATATAATGCTATTATAAATTAACTCATACTTTTGTTTGACAGATTTACATTTTACTGGTTTACATAACGATATTAGATACTGCTTACGATCGTTAGAGATCGTCATTAGATTAAAAATTTTAACGAATATGAAATCGAATTTGATATTTTTCTGTCGGCCTGGAATCCTGATGTTTAAGAAAGGTTTGATTAGCTGCCAAAACAGTTGTTGTTCGGCAACGGTAAAATTAAATTTTATTATTTGTTTAGCAATGTGATACTTGACATTATACCGTTTAGTTGTTGATCTGCTGTAATTTGATCTGTCAGCAACAGTGACTATTTCACCATCATCATCAGATTCATTGTTATACAAAATATCATCTTCACTATAACCAATAGATTTGTCTATAAAATCTTTGGAAAATGTGACCTTATCGCTGGTGACTTTGTCGCTAGTATCTTCTTCGTAGAGTTCAGCAAGTCGTTTCATCAAGTCCATTATTATAATATATTTTTATCTAATTTATTATTATAAGATGTATGATGAGATAAAATATCACCAAAAAGTTAATATAGTAAATTACAACGAACCAGCCGAAGCGGTAAGAAAATGTTTGTTGGGTTATAGTGTTGATGTTATTGTAATGCAAGGTGATTCTCATAAAATATTACTAACAGAAGCAGAAAAAAATAAAATTAATAAAAGTGCAGTAACGACGCTAAAATTTAATCACGATGATATCATAGCATTTGCTCATCATTGCTTGACTAAAACCGAATTACAAAATATTATTGATCATCATATCTAAAACGAATCCTAGCATTGTATTCGCTTGAAAAAGTTGATTTTATTACTCCATCAGCTACAAATTTTACGACTGCGGGATTTATCTTATAATATTTCGCCGCAGATGTAATCGATTTGAATTCGATCTCCTCATCCGTTTCGAGGTATTTTGAAATAACAGGTTTTGCTGGACATCTAAAATTAATACCACCACCTCGTCCTTTTCTTACATTTTCCTGTTGGGTAACTAGTTCTAGATTTTCCAATCGATTATCAGTTTTTACGTTATTAATATGATTAATAACCAAATCATTAGGTATAGATCCGTTGAACACCTCGTAAATAAAACGATGACCATAATAACGAACTTGATTTGGCGATGTTCCTCTAACAGTTACCCTGATATATCCCATATTGCTAATAGTACCAAGAATTTTTTTAGTTTTTTTGTTTCTAATAATACCGCGATCGTTAGCCTCGTATAAATCAAAGACAGGATGCGGCTGAAACTCATCTTCTAAGGATAAGTTTTCAATGTTGTCATCATTGACTTTACCGTTATAATGATATACACGATGTCCCTCTGGAATATCATCGCAAAACAACGTGTAAATAAAATCTTTTCTAAACATTGCAATCCTCTCGGCATTATCTCCCTTTACACTAATCGTATAACCCGCTGACGTTAATTTACCAACAGATATTCTAGTTTTGATGTTAATAACCGAACCTAATACATTTCCAGCGTACAAGTTATACTTTGGGTGAACATGATAAATCTCTTGCTAACGTGCGCTTGTTAGATTTACGGTCATTATACTATAGGCGATTTTTTTTTTATCTTCAATTGATTTTTAGCGCATGCGCAGTGTGAGGTAAAGTTATACTTTGGGTGATCTTGATATGTTTCTTGCTCACATGTGTTTGTTAGATTTGCTGTCATTATATTATAGGAGATTTTTTTATCTTCAATTGATTTTTAGCGCATGTGCAGTGTGAAAAAATTATTAATTAGATATTACATTATAATATAATAATGTTAAAATTACGTGATATAGCTAAGAAAAGCCTTATGGGAGAACCTAATAAAATAACGACTGCTTTTGCAGGTTTTGATAATAGTTATCAGTTTGATAATCAAATTGTTTTAGTAAATTTTAATGCAACGAATCTTTACCACCTACTACAGACAACTGTAAAACGTGAGCTCGAAAAACACAAAAGTATTAGATTATTTGTGCAATATCATGTTATATTTTTAAAGTTAGTTATAACGGAAGAATCAACTAACAAGGAAATTGAAGAACCTTTTATTAACGCAAAATCAAGACGTGCTTTGCTTGGGACTGATCTGTTATCACTATCTGATGAAATACACCAAGAAATCTGGAAAACAATAGAGGAATTCGCTCAATTAGGTTCGGGTTGGAAGTTTGAAATGATCAAAGGAATATTGTTTCACACGATGAAATGTATTACGAGGTAGTTCATACGTCGACCTGCCACCAAAAATAAAAAGTAAAAGATGTTGTATAAACATCAAAAACGTAGATAATAAATGTTTCCAATGGGCTGTTCTTTCCGCACTATTTCCAGCAGAAAAAAAACGCTACTCGTGTTGAAAAATCTATCAGTCACGTGTCTAGATTAAATTTTAAAGATATTAACCTTCCTGTGGCAGAAAATCAAATACCAAAATTTGAAAAGCAAAATAATGTTTCAATTAACGTTTTCGGACTAGATGAAAAAGAGGATGTATACCCGAGATATATTTCAGAAAAAGCTTCACAATCGACTATAAATTTACTGTACTACAAAAATCATTACGTTTGGATTAAGAACTTTAACGGACTAGTTGGTAAGCAGTACAGTAAAAATAGGAACAAAAAGTTCTTTTGTTACCGCTGCTTGTATGGTTGTACTAACAATGAAACATTACAAAAGCATTTGCAGTACTGTAGTGATGTGCAAAGAATAACAATGCCATCTAAGGGAGATAGTGTGTTACACTTTGTCCATCATAATCATAAACTAAAAATTCCTTTCGTTATATACGCTGATTTTGAGTGTTTACTTCAACCTGTACTTGGCGTAGAAAATAATCCTAATCAATCGAGTACAAGAAAAGTTCAAAATCATGTTCCGTGTGGAGTAGCGTATAAGGTAGTTTGTTGTACTGATTCGAGATTATCTAAACCGATCAAATTATATCGATGTAAAAATCCAGCTGTTTGGCTTCTCAAGCAGTTGATTAACGAAGTTGATAATATTACTTATCGTTTGAAAAAAGTAACGCCAATGTTAAAATTAACACCTCAACAAGAATCCGATCACGAGCAAGCAGAAATTTGTTATATTTGTGAAAAAGCTTTTGACGATGACAAAAAAGTACATGACCATTGTCATTTGACTGGACAGTATCGTGGAGCGGCTCATAATCAGTGTAATTTAAAATTTCATGCTCCAGATTTTATTCCGGTTATTCTTCACAATTTTCGAGGATATGATAGCCATATTATAGTAGAAGCTTTTGGTGATCCTGATATAAAATCTCATCTAAACCTCGATAACATCATCAAATGCATCCCAAATAATTTTGAAAAGTACATGTCAGTTACGCTAGGTAAATTGCGTTTCATTGACAGCCTGCAGTTTATGGCAGCCTCGTTAGATGAGCTAGTGAAAGGTTGTAGTAAATTTGATAAACTAAGAGACTGTTTTGGAGATAAATTTAATCTACTAGCTAAAAAAGGAGTTTTTCCATACGAATACCTCGACGACTGGAGTAAATTTGATGAAATATCTTTACCTGACAAAGACAAATTTTACTCACAACTTTAAAATGAAAATATAACTGATGATGAGTACAGGTATGCACAAGATATCTGGAAAGAGTTTGATTGTGAGACTTTTGGTGATTATCCTGATTTATACCTGAAAACTGACGTGTTATTATTAGCAGATGTTTTTGAAAGTTTTCGTGAAGTGAGTTATAATAATTATGGACTAGATCCTTGCTGGTATTATTCTGCCCCTGGGTTGTCATGGGATGCTTTACTAAAGTTTAGTAAGGTAAGGTTAGAATTACTGACTGATGTTGATATGTTCAATTTTATCGAAAAAGGTATCCGAGGTGGTATTAGCGTGATAACAAAAAAATATGCTGAAGCAAACAACAAATACCTGAAACAGTATAACCCTGACCTTCCTTAGAAGTATATAATTTATCTATATTGTAATTATCTTTACGGTGGTTCGATGGCAGAACCAATGCCTTTTAGCGGATTTCATTGGATCACGGTTGATCGATTTCTATCAGAGACAGAAAAAAAGATACCCGATGATGTTTCCTATTTCGTTGAAGTTGATCTTGATTATCCAAATTCGCTACACAAATTACATAACGATTACCCTTTCTGTGCGGAATCGATGGTCATAGATTATAGTTTGTTATCAAAAGAACAACAAGCGTTAGCATCACCAAGGCAACATTCCATGGTCAAGAAACTAGTACCAAATTTACTTGATAAGAAAAATTACGTTTTGCATTACAAAGTTTTAAAACAAGCAGTCGATGCTGGTCTTGTGTTGCGAAAAGTTCATCGTGTACTAAAATTTAATCAGTCGCCGTGGATGAGAGGTTATATTAACTCAAACACTTCAAAAAGGGCTGCAGCAAAAACAGAGTTTGAGAAAAACTTTTTTAAACTGATGAACAATTCCGTTTTTGGTAAGACGATGGAGAATATTAGGAAACCCGTAAATATTGAAATAGTTAATGATGTCAATCGCAGAAACAAACTTTGTGTCAGACGATGATTTTGTGAGCATGAAAATATTTAATGAAAATCTTGTTGCGATACAAAGAAGAAAAACAAATCTAAAACTAAACAAGCCGATCTATGTTGGAGCTGCCGTATTAGATTTATCAAAGTGGCTGATGTACGATTTTCATTACACCTTTGTTAAAAATCAGTGGCCTGCTAGTAGATTATTGTTTACTGATACTGATTCGCTCGTGTATGAAATCGAATGCGAGGACATCTATCAGGACATGTACAATAATCGACATCTGTTTGATCTTTCCTATTATCCACGTGACAGTAAATTTCATGACGACACAAATAAAAAGGTTATTGATAAGTTTAAAGATGAAATGAACTCGAGCGCTATCAAATACTTTATCGGATTACGTAGTAAAATGTATGCCGTATTATAGGACAATAATAAAATAACGAAAAAAGCAAAAGGTCTGCCTCGTGATTTTGTTAAAAAGTTTATGAAATTTGATGACTACAGGTATGCGCTTGATGGTGGTGTTAGTTTTATGAGAGCTATGGCAATTCGAACTAATCATCATAAACTTGAAACAGATGTTATTATCAAACGTGGATTGTATAATTTTGACGATAAACGCTATTGTGAAAATGGGGTAGATACATTTGCCCTTGGGTATTGTTATGATGATAGATCTATACTCGACATTATCTTTTCCAACTGAAATTTTATCTAAACTTATAAAATAATGTTTGAAAATTTGATAATGACAAATAGCTACAATAGTAACATTAAATATTTAATGATGGACGGTAAACAATTGACAGTTGAATTTAATAATGAAACGTCATGTATATGTTTTAATGGAACATGTGACAAGTTAAAACTTTCGCTCATCAGATCTGATAACAGCGTGTATTTCAATTATATCGAACAATTGTATCGAAAGTTGCTAGCGGAATTTAAAAACTTTCACAGCCCCATTAGCCAACCAAACTATACTAAATTCACAACTGATCTCGATCGGTCAAAGGTGTATTTTATCAACAAAAAATATCCTCTGAACAAACCAGAAATGAAAGATCTGTTTGAGTCCCGTCGCTGTGTGAGCGGTAAAGTAAAATTTAGTATCTATAGTCGTGATAGTGAAGTATTTTTAATATCAACAGTTGAAACATTAATCATTGGTAATGAGATATAAAATAATATCATTTTCATTCTAATGCTAGTTTAATTTCCACCTTGTTAACTGAAACGTTCTAATAGGTGTGGGAAGGGGGTGGGTGGGCCAAAACCCTCATTTCCCTGTTTTGGGAAACCCTCATTTAATTTATACTTGTTTGGAGGGTAAAAAAATGAAGTGAGTCAAAATCCTCATTTCCTGATACTACTTACAACCAGATAAAACACAATGTGAGATAATGCGTGAGATAATTCCAGAAACTACCATGAATGATTTTTTTAACTTTATGGAGACCTACTGATTTGATAGTCGCAAGCAGAAAGATAGTTCGTGATGAATTGCAGAAGAAATTATTTACGTTACATAAAGAAAGGTTTTCACATCTATCTGTACCATTATGTTATCGTCCAGCAGATATTCGACGACAGAATATTGAAGTTAAAATTCTTGGTGGCGGAGAACAAAATCTAGTATTGAATGACATTATTTTGGTAAATATTAATATAGTTGAAGGAGCATTGAATATGGATAAATCACCATGGACGTTATGATACGCTATAACGATTCATTCGTCACAGGGATTAACTATATCTGATACAAATATCTGGATTGTAGATGACCGGATCGAGTGGTCAAATTTAGTATATCTTGCAGCATCTCGCGTCAGACGAATAACTCAACTACATAGGTTATTATAGATTATGTGATAAATGAAGAAATTACTAATGACCATGTTGTAATAAAGAAAAAATCAGCGTATCATGAACAATGTGACAAAAAAATTAACGTGACTTTGATATTGATACTGAATTTATTATAAAACTAAAACGACTACAGAATAATCACTGTGCATGCTGTAACAAAATAATGATATGGCAATATTCGAATAATAATCCAAGACAATTTACCGTAGAATGAATAAATAGTGATCTTGGTCACACACGTGCAAATGTAATGTTGATCTGTCTTGAATGTAATCGACGAAGAGGTGCTAATTTACATAAGTGAAGGTGGCGGTAATTGTGTATCTGCAGGAATTACTTGCAATTGTTCACGCACAAATCCACGTCGAGGGGCAGTAGAATCTAGTCTGTATATAGCAGGTCTTCCAGTAGATCTAACCACGCTAGAAACTGTATGTGTGGTCAAACTCCAAATAGGGTCTGTAGCTCGTCTTTTGCCACCCTCCAACTCCCCTGGTTCGTATAAATATTTCACAATTACATTACCTAATACTGGTTGTTGACCTCGTTGTCCGTATTCATCGCTATGTGGTATATTTTTTGGTTATTGCATTAGAAGGTTTCATGGAAGTTGCACGAGTAATTTCATTAGTTAATGCAGATATCACACTTGTTGACCTTGCAACCCATTCACGAGATCGCTCACAGGACTTAAACTCAGCAGATAGTTCCTTCGCATATTGATATACAAATAACCGCTCAGCAAGTGTTCGATTAAATCGTTCAACGATTACTTGATCACGATGAATTTCAGTATGCCCTCGTCTGATTGTAACGTTATGTTTTTTCATCAAAAATGATACTGCACCAAAAAATTCTTTACCAGGATCTACCTGTAATAGTTGTGGCCATTTTAGACCAACACGTTGATAAATTCGCTCAAACGCAGATGCAACTTCAAATGATGTTTTTGTTGATAATGGTTCAGCTTCTTTATATCTACTTGCAATATCAACAACAGTCAATACGTATTTGTACGTGCGTGACTTTCGTCCACGTGTTTTAATAGTATCGTGTGATAAAACAAAATATCTGTTTGATGAACCTCGTTAGGAACACTGACATGAAAATGTGCATATTGAATTTTTTTGGTGGTGGTAGAAAAATTCGCCATATTGCCTGTCGTGCTAACCAATTTGCAGCAACAGAATGTGAAACTTTTGCTGCTTTAACAAGTTTAGTGATCGCTGCTTTACTTTTCCAATACCCTCTTGGGTTATCATAAATAGATTCCATTACAATAATTATATAATTAATTACCAGCCCCTAACATTATTTTACTTTTATAGCGGATTTTATTAGGAAACTAGCGAGTTTCTCTCTAACAGATTTATTAGGTATAGAATTTAATGCATGAATCAATTTTACATCTGCAAGATGCCGCTGCTGCAAATCTTTACTTTTATAAGCAACGTCATGAACATGACATGCTTGATCAATTTTATTTACTGAGTCTGTTATCGAGTCTGATATCGAGACGAGTTCCAGGACCACAGTAATTATATCCAGGAAGGTGTTTCTCACCAATATACTTAGCCCATGGTAATCCAGGTAATTTTCCTAATGATGCGGCTGTATCACCACTTATCTTTGTTGTCCCTGAGATAAATGTATATATTTTGTACCACATTTTACACATTTACCTGTTAATGCATGTCGTTTATTTTTCGTTCTTATTGTTGTCAATCCAGTGGTCCCACCAACGGTGGGGGTTGATGATTTACATCGAACAAAATATAGACTCATGTTATTAATAATATGGATACAATAATTGATTTTTCGGCGACACGAAAAAAAGAACCAGTGAAGCACCATCCAGCATTACCAAATTCGATAGGAATGATTATAATAGGTCCATCTGGATCAGGTAAAACACAATTTTTATTAAATTTAATAATGAGATGGATGAGATGGAACAAACAATATTTAATAGCACCGTCTGTGGATGATCAGAATTGTTACGATGTACTTAAGGATTTTAACGAGAAAGCAAAATCAGTTAATAAAGACGGTGACGATATTATTGACTTTATCACAGATATAGATGAAGCCCCATCTGTAGATGACTTGGATGGATTCATTAATAATCTCGTAGTATATGATGATGTGATGTTGGACAAACAATCTAATCCAGCTAGAATATTTTCTCGAGGTAGTCACAAAAACACAGACGTGATTTATGTTACACAACGATATACACAGATACCTAAAGTGATTAGAGATAACAGCAATATTTTGGTTGTGTCTAATGGTGTAGATAATTATACTCTACAGAATATTTATTATACTTGGTGTTCAGGGGACATGGATATGATTAAATTTAAAAAGTTCTTTTCTAAAGCACAATCTGTTCCCTTTGGATTTATAACAATAAATCTACATGATCCAAGATCAAGATATCGTCTTGGTCTAGATAAAATATTTGGTTAGTTCCCCTTGACTATCAATAGTATTTATGTTAATGAACTGTACGCATTACATAACTGCGTGATATTTGCCGTAAATCTAACATATTTTAAGCTTAATAAAGTGTATCTGTCTGTCTGTCTGTCTGTCTGTTTAGAAGCCCAAATCTATTGTTAAAAGTCCCTATATTAATGTGAATAACACGGTGATTCTATATTGGTCACAAAGCAACTGTATTATTAGCCAGATTGTCGTTTTATAGATCCGGCTGTGATTACACAACACGTGTATAATATAATGCTTAGATATGTAATCGTGTTAGTCAATAGCTAGCTACATTATGATTTCTCAAGCATGTATTTGTAACTGAATTTGCTAGCTCAGTGCAAAGAATGTTGGATTCTATTACTGAGGTCCCCGGTTCAATTCCCATCGCAGGCTAAACTGGTTGGTATGGTTATGGATGTACCAAACAATATTTTATAAAGGTTGAGGGGAGGGCAAGCCTTCAGTTTTCGATAAATACCTCACTGCGTCAACCATGTAGTGAGGGGTGCGTTTTGCATCCTTCACCCCCGGGGTTTTCCAGGTATTTATCGAAACCGCAATGCCTAAAGAGTCTTCTGAATTTCTAATATTTCGTCTTTCGTCGATTAGAAATTCGCCAGAAGATGTGTTTATGCGAAAAATGAACTAAGAAACAGGTTTACAAAACCATATTTTGAGTCCATTATTAACTTTTGGCAGTTGTTGAGGCAGCCTTCAGTTTCGATAAATACCTCACTGCGTCAACCACATAGTGAGGGGTGCGTTTTGCATCCTTCACCCCGGGGTTTTCCAGGTATTTATCGAAACTGCAATGCCTAAACAGTCTTCTGAATTTCTAATATTTCGTCTTTCGTCGATTAGAAATTCGCCGGGGATGTGTTTATGCGAAAAATACCCCCTTCCCTAAAATAATCAGTAGCATGCCTTGAGCTCTCTGTCCCATGGAAGAACACTCAAAATTAACATCCAGAAAGCCAAAAGAAACAGAACATGGGCGTGCCGCATAATAAGTCATAAGAGAGACGACCATGTAGGACCCCATAAAAGTCACACAGGCTATCAAGGGGTTCCAATTGAAGGGTAACCGCAAGGATGCTGCTGATTATTTTTGATAAAAATTACATATTATACATACTTACATAGCAGCAGCAGGCAGGGTGGAAGGACAACAATTGAGTCGCTTTACGAGTACAAAGTAAGGACAAAATAACTTCAATAATAGTATAACAAAAATAAGCTAACCTGACGAAGTCAGGCGTATGGAAATATAATTAGTTAGACACTTTGGTTTAGTGCTATTGGCTTTTTTTCAGCCTCTGTAGGAACCTTTATTTTTCGTTAAGGATTCGAGCAAAAATTTGTAGGGTTCACCCTGCCTGCTGCTAAACTACATATCTCTAATGAACATTAAAATGAAGAATGAATATTCATGTATGGGATTACCCATCGATAATTAGAGATCTTTGTCATTGCCATATATAGATCTCTCTTTCTCTGGAAGAGGTGAAATTTTATAAGATTTGCTCCAAAATTACCAACCTATATGAAAAACCTGAAAACACAGTACACAGCTTATAACAATGTGAAGATCTTTTTAATTATTAGTCTTATGGATAATTTGCATTTTCTGTTGTGAATCTATGCCTGTTGCTGATTTTACTAGTGCAAGGATATCCTACGTGCAAATCTGCTTTTAGAAGAACATTTTTATGGATAAATGAATATTTGTAAGTTCGTGGCTTTTCATATCAGAATGCATTTTCATATTTCATTCCACTAGAAGAGAAGTTGGCGGGATGGTGTCGTGATGTTTTCAAAGTTAGAAGAAACAGGTTTACAAAACCATATTTTGAGTCTATTATTAACTTTTAACAGTTGTTGAGGCAGCTGGTTTTTATAACCAGTGGTTTTTAGAGCCTATGTGTTTCAAACATTGTTTTCTTTTAGTTTTTGACAAACCAATATCTTAGTATATCGATGTGTGTTTTATTTTAAAACAACTTCTTGAGAAATAGCAAAAGGCAACAAGGGTTACTTTTATTGGTAAAATTGGTTCCTAGAGCATTTACGTCATCACTGAAACAGCCTGCACTGACATCCAGACCGATATAAGGAAAATAATGTTAGCAAATCAGCTAAATTTCTCTAAAGTATGAATGAGAAGGTAAACGTAAAATTAGCAGTCTCAGAATTCGCGAATATATATTAGTCGGAGATGGAGGAGAAGTAAGAGTGGTAATGACAGCAGTAGTAGCAAAAGCAACATTAGTATTTGAGACTGTAATTATTGAGCCAGAAATGTTCATAAGAGGTAGCAATGACACTGATGATACTGATGGAAGTATAGTATCATCAGCTGAAGTAGTGTTCTGACATTTATGTTGTGTTTTTAATGAATATGTATATATCATTATTAGAATATGTGGAAAGTATAGTGGTCCGTGTGCGTTAATAACTACCTGGGTACAACTTAACGTTCGTGTCAAGAAACATAAGAACCTAGTGTAAGTTCAGAATAAAGAAAAATAACTTAAATAAAATAGCATCGCAAAAAATAACGACGGCGAATTATTACACTGTGCAATGTTGCCACAAGTTAAGCGTATACTTCTCTGGCATAGCTCTGTCATGATCTTACTAGACTTCGAATGATAGAGCAGGTAAAAACGTAAGCGAGGAATAAGAAGGAGAAAGCAAATGCACCTACCGTTAAGCATGCTGATGACCCGGACCCATAATACACTTGACACTGGTAATCCAGACTAAGCACTTCTCCTCCTATAGCTCCAGGTCGATACTGTTCATAGGCAGTGTATGCAAAGCATACAGCCCACGAATTTTACACTGTTGATTAGGCAGGTTTCCATTGGTAAGTTATGTGTACGGGCCCGTGTGGGGAAGCAATTATCCTAGACAGGCCACTTGTCTGTCGAGTTATCCGATCTATTTATTGTAGAGTATCTATTCATCTGGAAGGTCCTACTTAGAACGAAAGATTTGGACATTAAACAACAAAAAAGCCAATGAAATTTGAAATAGATAAAAATCATATACATGTATATATTTGTATATTTGAGTTTCTTACCCTAAACGTGTTACTGTGCTCTGTATGTCTCGTACAGAACAGTTACTAAACAGATATTATCTCGTGGCCGTTGTTACGGTTCCAGTAGTTGCAAACGTACTCATTATGTAACCCGTCGGACAACCCACATTTTAGTCATGCTTGGCACCTAGGCTATAAAAAGAATATGAATAATAAACTATTAGTTTCTTTACTTCTTGTGAATAAAGCAATCGATGAATCATTAACTGTCCACTACCAACAGTTAGTAAATTGTTCTTTATACCAAAGTGCCACTGGCCAGTCTTATCACGGGAATCAGGTGAATCATTAAGCAATAGCCATTTAGTAGATGTTTTCGTTCATCTGAGGCAAAGCGGTTCACAAATGTTCTACAAGGACATATTCAAATCCAATTTATTTTTTGGATCTTTTGAATTAGTTTGTACTATTTTAATTGAGAACCAAAATATTATGCTAATAGTTGTTATTTATATTTAATTTACTTCTTTGTCTGTTTTAATTTGTTTTAATTCCATTACATGCTATTGTAATGTAACATTGTTTACTGAATCTGACATTCTCCAAACGTTGAGTTCAGTTCTGTTTGACATGAATGATTTTTTTTTTATTTCCTTGATGTAAGCATCTAACAATAGAAACGTTGTTTCTAGTTGCTTACCTGATTCCAAATCAGATAGTTTTGGTAATCACCGTTTTTATTGATTTAATCTTGCTCAAAAAAGAAAAATTATGATCAGTGAAGGTCATATCTTGACTACGGGATATTAAGCATATCAATTGGTAACAAGCTGCTATTATTTTTCCAGAAGAATGAACATTTGACCATCATCCGGGTATATGTATTGCGTCTTAAATAGTCGTATGACTGATGTTTTAACAAGGGCTTTGTCATATAACCTTAAAATACGTGACACGTTAAATTGTATTAAATTTGTACTCTGCGAGTTTCGAAACTAGGGTGTCATTTACTAGCGGACCTGGGTTCTAATCTAGTAGAGTACGAATTTAATTTTTTCTGACCTGTATGATAGCATTGTGGTAATGTCTGTAATAAACTATATATTTGGCTACAAGAAACAGAATTAAAAGGTTGTTAGTATGTTCCATCAATTTCTGTATAATCTAGTAAAAACAGTTTCTTCACTTGGCACGGTATCTTTATTCACATCATTCTGCATCCATAGAGTCACTTCATTCCACAGCTTGTTTATCACATTAGATTTCCAAAACAAATGCAGTATTGTTTCCGGGGCATTATTACAAAAATTACATTAATCAATGCTGGACTACTTTTTTATACAGAAAATAAGTCATTGGTAAAATTCTATGAGTAATACGAAATTAAATCCATTGTAATTTTAAGTTTCTTGTTTTTTTAGAAACCTTTGATATATATGTCAGGCTATAAACAGATTAACCATTTCACTCTATTTTCACTAGTTGGTTTAACACCCTTTTTATAAAGTTAATTAGGATAGTCTTTACATCCCTTATTGTTTAGAAATGCAATTGCTAAAGGAAAAGAGATAAATGGTCTGACCGGTGTTGATTTACCTAACTTATCTTTTTTACACAAGGACTTTACACATATAATTATACTTTGAAAGGCAAGGAAAATAAAATTCAGACCTTATCCAGCTTTAAAGCTTTCAATGTCGATCATTTTCTATAGAAAATGGGTACCTGTTCACGATTACGAGCTTACAAGGGAATTCATCCATCAACTTGTTTTTATACAACCTTCCCCTGCCTGAAGTATATTTTTCTGTAGAGAAAGCTTCCATTCCAGTAAACCAGCACACCAAAAAGCAACTGTTTTCTTTTTGGATAAAGTAATCATATTATCATCTTTTAGTAGGAACAGGTGTCTACTCTGACATATTTCATAATTGTTTAACAAGACAAATTTTCTGTGAAGTAGAGAAATGAAATTTTACTAATCCATGAAATTTTCAAAGCTAATATAAATTTAACAATATCTGTCATCCCCAAGCCCATAAGCTCGCCATTAAATTTGTTCACTTTTGCATATAAAAGTGAAACATAATTCATTTAATTCTGATAAAATTTTGCGGAGGATTTTACATTGAGATGAACAAATGATTAAGCTTTTAAACGATCGGGGTTTACAGAACTGTCATTTTACCAATTGGTGTTAAGCATCGCTTTTCCGAACGTTTTAAACACGTTTTAAACATTTCGGGTTGTTTTTTTTTTGTTGGAAAATTCGTTTTTACCATTTTATCAAAATCCACCGAAAAGTTTATGACCAGTGATGTAGTCACCTACGGTAACTTTAACCTGTGATCAAATGTTTATGGATGGTACTGCTTGCTTCTTATCCAAACTGCTTTTGTTTTGTTTTTTGTTGGTTTTTTTGGCATGCTCAGTTTCAGTCCCGAAATTCTTGCAAGGATTCAAAAGAGCCTTCAAATATTAGAGTAGTGTAATCTGCAAACTGTGAAGTAAATATTTTGTTTCCCTTAACTTAATACTATTAATTGTTTGTATTATTCTTTAATTTTAAAGACAACATTTCTGCACATAATACGAAGAGATATGGGGATATTAAATCACCCAGCCGACATCATCTGGATATTTCAAATTCTGAAAGACAGCCATTCTGTGAAAGTGTGATGTGTCGAATTTTGAAAACTCTTAGAAGCTTTGTTTAAAGGAATTGTATCAAAGTCAACTTAATTAAAGTAGAAAGGGCTAGAGATAATTAGATGATTATTTTCATTTCTTCTCTGAATGACAAAAGGGAATTCGTTCTAGCCGACGTAACATGACCGAGTCAGATGCTATGGTACAAGAGAATGACATAAGACCTTTCCCCAAAATCGGCAGGGTAAAGGGCGGCAGCTGGCTATAGATGAGTGTTCAAAGTAATGATTAATTACGGCATGATTAGTTGTTTAGTTTTCTTGTCAATCCAAAAATTCTACGGAACAGGTTTAGGAAGCAGTCTATTCCGATTGGTTAATATGGCTTTATGGGCGTAACTCTGTAAGAAATTAAAGGTTTTACTTTAGGAAAATTCAGCAATCTTTAATCTTTCGCAAGGGAAGTTAAATGGTTCCGGGATCATGTGAGACGTTATCTCGTGATTTGGCAGTGAAGCGAGAGTTTTGTCTCAGCATGTAGGCAAACTCTACATTTTGAATTCGTAACAGGTACGTCTTCATTATTGAGTAAGGGCCCAGATAGTTGTCTCAGTTAGGAGACAGACTATACGTGAGATTCGTGGAAACGAATAAAGAAACGGCAAAAGTAAACAGCTTTCCTGGATTCACATGAGAAATCCCTGAACAATCATAGGACCAGAACAAATTCTACGCAGAAATCTAAGTCCAGAGACGATTGTTAAGTCAGAGTTCGACGAACAAGAGTCCAAGACGAAAAAGCTAGACAAAAATCGACAGAGCAGGGACGAACGGAAGTCTTGATGTCTGCATAAATTAGGTGATGAAGTCTCTCATCGTTGCACTCAAAGGTCACATCTCATTGGCAATGAGGATAGCAATTTAACGTTGAAAGTAATTTTACATTTAAAGAAATTTGTATTGTCTTTTTTATTTCCTTCTTTTGTAACTAAGTCATTGATTTCTTTTCATTTTAAATTCTGTTGATAAACTGATTAAATTTTATATTTGTTCATTGAAAGGGGTCTTGTCGTGTTTATTTCTTCAATATACTTGTTCAGTCATCTGCATTCTTCTTTCTATCTATCCACACTGAGTAAATCACACCGCGAAGGTCATTCCCTAGCAACGAACCGTAGTGAAAGAGGTTGGTGTGTTTTTGCACGCCGCCAATCTGTCACATAATTGGGAGCCTCGTTCCGGGATATTTGAACAGTGGAAAAAAGCAGATATGAACATATATTGAAAGAAATACAACACCGTATCAGAGATATAGATTTGTATATTTTGAAAAAATAAGAAGCCACCAGTGTGAATTGAGTCAACACCTATTATTATATATTTAAAATTATGCATGATCTGTGAATTTCTTAAATGTTGCATGACATTGTAAGAAATTAAGATTCCGTACCTGAAATTGCTGAAGCGTGGTTGGTTGTCCGTATCTAAGTAACCCATAAATATTTTTCCTTAGTACTCTTGCGAGAAGAGATCATTAAGGAAGTATTCCCAGGGTAATTTGCACATGTTTTGCAGACGATACGAATTTAGGGAGAATTTATAGTTTGGTACTGCCTTAAAGCCGTTTAAATTACTTGTGTAATTTTTAAGTAAGTCTGTAGGTAAGACTTGACTTAGAATATTCGTTGATATTCATAGGGAAGTTGTTTTCTTGAAGGCAGAAAACAGGTTAGTGACACTAATCTAGGTGAGTTAGCGACAAGACAGACAAGAATGGCAACATTACGGCAACTTGCGCGAGAATTCAAAGTTCTTGGATCTGAAGAATTAGGTTATGAAGGGACACAGTTAACGGAATTTGTAGAACGTAGTCTCAAAGAGTACAAAGAACAGCAGGCAGCGGAGAAGGAAAGAGAAAAAGAATTTGAGGTAGCCAGACTGCAGGCTGAAAGAGAAAAAGAACTTGAGTTAGCTAGACTTCAAGCCGAGGAAAGGAATAAAGAGAGAGAACATGCATTAGCAATGGAAAGACTAAGGATCAAAGAGGAGTCTAGGAGGGGCGAAGAACTGAACGTCCAGTTAGGACCCTCGAGCAGAAGAACTGAGGATAGACGTACCGTTCAGATAACCATGCCTATGTTTAACGACAAGGATGAAATTATTGACAACTTTTAAACCCAATTTGAAAAGTTAGCTTTAATACATCAAATACCCAAGGAACAGTGGGCTATTAATATTTCGGCATTTTTGCAAGGTGCTGCCAAGGAGGTTTATCATAATTTGGCACCCGTTGAAATAGATGATTATGAAGCTCTCAAGAAAGCGTTATTACGGCACTACGAACTGACAGCTGAAAGTTTCCGAAACTTTTCAGAGAGTCATCTAAGAAACCCACAGAGTCTCACCCAATTTCATAATCGTGTACGCGTACTTTTCGATTAGTGGAATAAAATGTCCGGAGCCGAACTTTCATACGAAGGCATACGGGAAGAAATTCTAAAGGAACATGTCCTCAGCACATACCGTAAAGACCAAATAGTATTTTTAGCGGAGCGTGATTTCGCGACCTTAGAAGATATTAGTGTAATGGCCGAGCGATATGAAGCTGCACACTCTCGTCCAACCACATGGAGTGGCAGGGATCGAACCAACGTCCCAGAGTTTAGGAGAGGTAATGGTTTAACACCTATCAGGCGGAATGGTCAAAATGGTGGGAAGCCAAGGGCTGACAATCTCAGCCATGATCAGTCCCGGGGCTCAGGTAAGTCCCAAGGGATGGACAAGAAAACCTCTGATAAGAAAGAGGACGTTGTGTGTTATGGCTGCAACAAGCACGGCCATATTCTTAAAAACTGTAGAAGATACCGTCCCACTGTAAATGTAATGACCCCAGATACTAGTAAACAGAGTAATCTATTGGAGTGGTCCAATACAGCAACAGCTACGGTAAATGGCGTAGAGGTTACTGTGTTGTACGACACCGGCTGTATTTATCCAGCTTTGGTGGTCACCAAGTTTGTTAAACCTGCTGATTATATAGGTGAGATTGTAGAGGTACAATTTGCAAATAAGAGTAGAGATTCCCTTCCAGTTGTTTATATCAATCTTGATTCGCCCTATGTGAAAGGACGAATTCAAGCAGCGTGCTTGTCAGGGTTGTCGCACGATGTTATTTTAGGATGTAGGTATGTATTGCCACAACCTAATCCTATGAACTGTACACCTGTACACGTGGGGTCTGTAGAGACTAGGTCAATGAGACGAAGGTCAGGGCCGAAACCGTTGAAACCCTCGACTTCGCCCATAGATAATTTGCTACCTGGCGAATTAAGGAGACTTCAAGAGGAAAATTCTACCCTTAATAAGATACGCGGGTATGCAAAGTACAAGTCAGTGCGGAACTTACCCGACGGTGAGGTGGAGTTCGCACTGAAGCGAGGTATCTTGTACCGATACGCTCGAAAGGGGACCGAGAGGTATAAGCAGGTAATTGAACCACGGTCTAAGCGCGATGAAGTACTTAGGCTTGCACATGAAGGTTTACTTGGTAGTCACATGGGTGTGGCTAAGACGCGAGATAGGTTAGTTAGGGAGTTCTATTGGCCAGGTGTGTATGGTGATGTAAGGAGGTTTTGTCTGTCGTGTGACAAGTGTCAGCGAGTGGCACCTAAGACCTCACATCGCCCAGTGCCTCTAGGAACTACCCCTCTTATTGATGAACCTTTCTCACGGGTGGCTATGGATTTGATAGGTCCGATAAAGCCCGCAGCGGAAAGTGGCAATTGTTATAGGCTAACGATTGTCGATTATGCTACCCGATACCCGGAGGCCGTTGCTTTAAGGAACATCGATTCAGTTACGATAGCTGAAGCGTTGTTAGGGGTCTGGTCTAGAATTGGTGTAACAGACGAAATACTAACTGACCAAGGGACGCAGTTTGTTAGCCAGGTGATGGAGTAAGTAAACCGGTTACTTTCTATCAGGCACCTGACTACTACCCCTTATCACCCACAGTGTAATGGTCTAGTGGAGCGTTTCAATGGGACATTGAAACAAGCTCTAAAAAAAGTTATGCGAGAATCAACCTAGGGATTGGGATCGATACCTTCCCGCGATACTTTTTGCGTACCGCGAAGTACCCCAAGCTAGTCTTGGATTTTCGCCGTTCGAGCTAGTTTATGAGAGGACAGTGAGGGGACCCATGGCTGTATTGAAGCAGTTGTGGACGGATGAGAAAGCATCCGAAGAGGTAAGAACAACATATCAATACGTTGTTGACCTCCGTAATAAACTGGAGGAAGTTTGTAAATTGGCCCAGAAAAATCTGTGTGATGCAAGGGGACGTCAGGCCAAGTACTACAACAAGAAGGCGAAAGAATGTAAGTTTGAGGTAGGCGACAAGGTGTTGTTGTTGTTGCCATTAGAACATAACAAACTCCAAGTGTCTTGGAGAGGACCGTTCATTGTAACGGAGAAGAAGGGTGGACAGAATTATCGCATCAGGGTGGGCGATAAAGGAAGCTATACCACGTTAACCTACTTAAACGCTACCGAGAAAGAGAGTCACCTACGAAGTACTTCCTAGTTGTCCGTTGACGGGGAACGAAACTTACGTAGACGTCGTCCTTGACGTAACTTAACGTCAGACCAACGTGGCGAGGTGGAGGAGATACTTCACGATTACGAAGACACTCTGACGGAGAAACCAGGTATGACGGATTTGGAGGAGTTCATTCTGAAGCTATTAGATGAAGCAACAGTAAAACTGAGACCCTATCCACTTCCACATGCGAAGTTAGAAACCGTGAGGAAAGAAATTCGAATTATGCTGCAATTAGGGGTCATTGAACCAGCGGTATCGGCGTATAGTTCACCGGTTGTTTTGGTACAGAAAAGGGATGGCGATCACTGTTTATGTATTGATTACAGGAAGTTGAATAGGATCACAGAATTTCAAGTAGAAATGTTACCAGATCCTGAAAATATATTTGCCGGAGTGACGAACGCAAAATACTTCTCGAAAATAGACCTGTTGAAAGGGTATTGGCAAATTCCTGTACGAAAAGAAGACCGTCCGAAACTTGCTTTCGCGACACCAGATGAAACATATCAATGGGTAGTTATGCCGTTCGGGGTCCAGAATGCACCCAATGTCTTCACCCGAATGATGAGGAAACTTTTGAGTCTGAGGTGAAAGGGGTCACTTCAGGACATGTAAACATTAAATTAAACTGTAACCTCAAAATTCGATGAGCAAAATCCAAGATTTTACTCTTAAAGGGAGGCCTATGTGATGTGTCGAATTTTGAAAACTCTTAGAAGCTTTGTTTAAAGGAATTGTATCAAAGTCAACTTAATTAAAATAGAAAGGGCTAGAGATAGGTAGATGATTATTTTCATTTCATTTCATCTCTGAACGTCAAAAGGGAATTCGTTCTAGCCGACGTAACATGACCGAGTCAGATGCTATGGTACAAGAGAATTACATAAGACCTTTCCCCAAAATCGGCAGGGTAAAGGGCGGCAGCTGGCTATAGATGAGTGTTCAAAGTAATGATTAATTACGGCATGATTAGTTGTTTAGTTTTCTTGTCAATCTAAAACTTCTACGGAACAGGCCTAGGAAACAGTCTATTCCGATTGGTTAATATGGCTTTATGGGCGTAACTCTGTAAGAAATTAAAGGTTTTACTTTAGGAAAATTCAGCAATCTTTAATCTTTCGCAAGGGAAGTTAAATGGTTCCGGGATCGTGTGAGACGTTATCTCGTGATTTGGCAGTGAAGCGAGAGTTTTGTCTCAGCATGTAGGCAAACTCTACATTTTGAATTCGTAAAAGGTACGTCTTCATTATTGAGTAAGGGCCAGATAGTTGTCTCAGTTAGGAGACAGACTATACGTGAGATTCGTGGAAACGAATAAAGAAACGGCAAAAGGAAACAGCTTTCCTGGATTCACATGAGAAATCCCTGAACAATCATAGGACCAGAACAAATTCTACGCAGAAATCTAAGTCCAGAGACGATTGTTAAGTCAGAGTTCGACGGACAAGAGTCCAAGACGAAAACGCTAGACAAAGATCGACAGAGCAGGGACGAACGGAAGTCTTGATGTCTGCATAAATTAGGTGATGAAGTCTCTCATCGTTGCACTCAAAGGTCACATCTCATTGGCAATGAGGATAGCAATTTAACGTTGAAAGTAATTTTACATTTAAGGAATTTGTATTGTCGTTTTATTTGAGTACATGTTAGTACCATTTTTCCTTCTTTTGTAACTAAGTCATTGATTTCTTTTCATTTTAAATTCTGTTGATAAACTGATTAAATTTTATATTTGTTCATTGAAAGGGAGCTCGTCGTGTTTATTTCTTCAATATACTTGTTCAGTGATCTGCATTCTTCTTTCTATCTATCGACACTGGGTAAATCACACCGCGGAGGTCATTCCCTAGCAACGAACCGTAGTGAAAGAGGTTGGTGTGCTTTTTGCACGCCGCCAATTTGTCACTGAAACTGACGATGATATACTGCAATAAAATGTTTTAGCACAGTGCTTCATACTTAGTCCAAAATGAAACAAACTGAGAACATTGTGAATAAATTTCTATGAAATAGAATTAATTGTTGGGTTTTTTTTATTTTTTTAAAAAATCAATTAATAGTAATACTTCCGTAATTTGTAACTCTTCTGTAATGTGACTAATATCATATGCTCTCCTTTGATTTTCACCAACGTATCTTCCTTTTACAACACCAGTTGGATCCTCATATATTATTTCTTTCAATATGTTTGTAATTCTTTTGGCAATACATCCTAATGCTAGTGTGTATATAACATTAAGTAGAGAAATCGGAAGCCAGTTCCTAAGGTCCTGCTTTGGTCACTTTTATCCCCCCTTCATCGCTATGAGAAAAAAATACTTTTCTAAAAATCTTATATGCAGCTTATTGCCTGAAATTTGAAATGGACAAAGATAATGATTTAAAATTAAGTCTGCAATGGCAGACAGCAAAATATGAGTTTTGGAATGAATTATGTTAACGAAACAAGTACACGAAAGCAATGTTTGTTTACCAGAAGTTAAGTAAATTGAAGTGCTGCACGTCCATGATTATTTTGATCCCAATATATATGTCCCACATGAAATACGGAGCATAGTGAGAATGCCAGGCCAATCATTTACAGAACAACATGCTCTCTCTCTCTCTCTCTCTCTCTCTCTCTCTCTCTCTCTCTCTCTCTCTCTCTCTCTCTCTCTCTCTCTCTCTCTCTCTCTCTCTCTCTCTCTCTCTCTCTCTCTCTCTCTCTCTCTCTCATAGAAAGGAATAATTAAAGCAATTAAAGTTGAAGTTAATTGGCCTGTCAACTCCACTCTGCCCATTCATATAACCAAGCAACCGTAGCCAGTCAGTGAAGCAAGTTTGATATCTAAGCAGATAGAAGTTCGTGTAATATTCCGTTTTGAGCTAATAGGATGGAGAGCTGGATTCTTGACTAGAAAAAGTTTTATATTTTTATCATCAAAGCTGATCGTAGAAATACAATCAAAAGTTTAATCTTAGCGGACACTTGCGAGCAAAGTATTGCATATATATTTCATCCCCATTTATTCTCACATGCTAATTTCACAAACACAGCAAAAGTAAATGAGAGAACGAAATCTACAATATCGGAATAATTATGCCTATAATTATATATAAAAATATGCAGATTTGCATCACCCAGTAGATCAGAAAATTTATTGAAAAATATCCACATGTTAGCTTGACCACCAAGATATCACCTATTACATGCATAGGTGTGAATTTGAACTTATTCCCTTCTATTATTCTTGTAATTAAATCCATCCATTCATTCATCTGTCCATTCATCAATGAAAGAATAGATAAATACAACACCTTGGACATGTTATTATTAAATAACAAATAATATTCAAAATATGATGAAAAAAGCATTTTTGCTACTATGCAATTATGTTTCCAATACCTTAACAAGTACCGTCCGTACTCGCTTATACGACGAGCACAACTGCAAACTGCACAAACCATGTGGCTCTGTGCAGGCTTATTATGTTTCTCAAGCCAAGATCTGTGTTGCCTGCAGTTTGACTAACTTGTGAGTACATATGGTAGACCTCAAGGCATAACATGATTGAATTAAAAAAATATTTATGATTAGGTTCTATTTCGTCTAAGAGAAATGAACAATTAAATCAATTTAGGTTTAGGTTTTTGTTTGACAGAGCATGCATGTTTATGTTATTTTAAATATTGTTTCAAAAAAGAGGTAAAATAAATTCCTAGACAATTCATTTCGTTTCCATGAAAGCATAAAGAAAATGCGAAATCATAATATTTTCAAAGTATAGGTGTCACAAAGACCATTCCGATATATTTTTCTTCATGAGCGACTGAAATTTCTGGTAACTCCAGTAATTAATAAAATGTCAAGTATTTCCTATAATGCAAATGATTGTTAACTTGCTCTGCTCGTATAAAAGAAATAATTCATTTTTAACAAGGTAACACATTGTTATTGTCTATTATTACAACCACATTATCACGTTTTTGCCATGTCTAACTAGGCAAGGCGGGCGCGGCGCAACGGGGACGCCCTTACCCTACGTGGCCCGCCCTCCTAGGGTCCAATCCTGGCAATCTAGGCAAGGCTGGCGCGGCGCAACGGGGACTCATGGCAAGCTAGGCATGGCGGACGCGATGCAGCGGGGACACCCTATGCCCTAGTTGGCAAGCCCTCGCTGGGGCTACACCTGGGAAACTGGGCAAGGCAGACGCGGCGTAACGGGGACGCCCTATGCCCTGGGTGGCCAGCCCTTGCTGGGGCTACTCCTGGTAAGCTAGGCAAGGCGGACTTGGCGCAACGGGGACGCCCTATGCCCTAGGTGGGCAGCCCTCGCTGGGGCTACTGCTGGCAAGCTAGGCATGGCGAACGCGGCCCAGCGGGGACGCCCTATGCCCCAGGTGGCCAGCCCTCGCTGGGGCTACTCTTTGCAAGGGCTAGCCGGCTATGGCATAGTGAAGTATCGTATTTATTTTATAGTAAAAATGTAAAATGACATTAAAAAAATAAAGATCTGTACATGACAAAAGTACATAGAGATAACATCTCAGCACAATATTATGGATGCCTTACACAGTGGTTAGAAGCCTATTGAGTTAGAGGTCAAGGTAATTCTAAAGAAAATTGGTTTCCACATTTTCCAGTTATCTTCACAAAGCACTATTCAAGAAAGGGGTTGTATTATAAACTGGAAATTGTTTTTGCTAATATTTTTCTAGCAGTTTTTTTATAATCATTTCATGAATTTCATGAATTTTAAATTTAATTTAAATTCATCTAGAAAACGTTTTCTACTCAAAACAAGTTTTATCATCTGTAATGTCATTTCTCTTGCCTACCAGAACATTGTTAATAAACTGTTTTACAGAAAATTACGTCTGTGCAGACCGCTACAGTAGGCTAGTGGTTAGAGCCTCTGCCTCAGATGTAGGAGATATTAGGTTCAAGCACCAGTAAAGTCATACCAAAGGCTTTAAAAAATGGTACTAACAGCTGCCTCACATGGCACACAGCATTAAGAGGTTAGTGTTAGGACTGGTTGGCCTGGCGTCAGAATAATTTGACCGGGTGGAACATGATGCCATCTGTCTGGGGCATGATGCCCCAGTGCTAGACATCACTGTAAACTGTCACACTGCAGATATCGTAGTGATATGAATGAAAAATTATTAAAACTACATTAAAAATCTAAATAGCACTTGTACATATGTGCTGTCATGTTCCTTTGTACATTCTTTTCTTTTAAAACTCCATAGCTACAACATAACATTTAATAATACTTTGCCTGTTCTTGACATCTTGAAGTTCATATTGTTAAAAACAAGTTTATCAATGATATACTACTGAGACTAAGAGTTCCACGGTCAGCCTTCATCAATAGGCTGGCATCAGATGGAACCGGTTTTATCGCTTATAAAAACGTTTCATGTTGCTCAATTTACATGGCCTAAACCGGTTTGAACTGGCCAGAACCTGCTGCCATCAGATGGAACCGGTTTAAACCGGTTTTATCGCTTAAAAAAGGCTTAAGTTGCTCAATTTCACAAGGCCTAAACCGATTGGAACAGGTTTTAACTTGACCAGAACCGGCTGGCATCATATGGAAACGTTTCTAACTTATTAGAACCGTTTCATCGCTTAAAAAAAACTTACGTTGCTAAATTGTACATTGCCTAAACTAGCTTGAACTAGCCAAAACCTGCTGACATTAGATGGAACCACATTTAAACCAGTTTTATCGCTTGAAAAAGGCTTAAGTTACTCAATTTTATATGGTCTAAAATATAGTTACTCAATTTTATATGGTCTAAAATTAAGTTACTCAATTTTATATGGTCAATTTTATATGGCCGGCTGGCATTAGATGAATCCAGTTAGAACCGGTTTAAATTGATTGTATCGCTCAAATATGGCTTTAGTTGCTCAATGTTACATGGCCCAAACATGTTGGATCTGGTTTGAACTGGCGAGAACGGGCTGGCATCAGATGGAACCAAATTTATCAATTAAAAACGGCTTAAATTGCTCAATTTTACATGGCCTAAAACGGTTTGAACTGACCAGATTCATCTGGCATCAGATGGAAGCGAGTGAAGCCGGTTCTAACCCGTTGGAATCGGTTTAAACCGGTTTTATCGCTTAAAAAGAGGCATAATTTGCTCCATGTTGCATGGCTAAAATAGGTTGGAACTGTCCGGAACCAGATAGCATCAGATGGAACCGGTTTCAAACGGTTTTGTCGCTTAAAACTTGCTCACTTTTACATGGCCTAAGAATGTATGAACTTGCCAAAACCAGCTGGCATCACATGGAACCGGTTGGAATAGGTTCTAACCGTTTGGAACCGGTTTTATGGCTTAAAATGTGTTTAAGTACTCCATTTTACATGACCTAATCCGGTCAAAACCGATTTAAACTTGCCAGAACCGGCTGGTATCAGTTGGGACCGGTTTAATAGCTTTAAAAAGGCATAAGTTGCTCAATTTTGCATGTCCTTAAACCGGTTTGAACCGGATTAAACTAGCCAGAATCGGCTGCCATCAGATGGAATCGATTTAAACCGGTTTAATCGCTTAAGAAATGCTTAAATTTCTCAATTTTACATGGCCTGAAACGTTTGTTATCGGTTTAAACTGACTAGAACTGACTGGTATCAGATGGAACCGGTTTAAACCGGTTTTATCGCTAAAATTACGTAATTTGCTTAATTGTACATAGCCAAAACTGGTTGGAACCGGTTGGAACTGGCTAGAACTGGCTGGCATCAGATGGAACCGGTTCTAAACTGTTGGAACCAATTTTAACCGGTATTATCGCTCAAAAAGTCTTAAGTTATTCAATTTTACATGGTCTAAACCATTTGAAACCGGTTTGAACTGGCCAGTATCGGCTGGCATCAGATGGAACCTGTTCAAACTGGTTTTATCGCTAAGGAAAGGCTTAAGTTGCTCAATTTTACATGGTTTTAACCGGTTGGAACCGGTGTAAACTGGCCAGAACCGGCTTGAATAAGATGGAACAGGTTTAAACCGGTTTTATCGCTTAAAAAGTCTTAAGTTGCTCAATTTTGCATGGCCTAAACTATTTGGAACCTGTTTGAACTGGCCAGAACCGGCTGGCATCAGATGGAGCCGGTTCTAACTGGTTGGAATCGGTTTTAAGAAAGGCTTAAGTTGCTCAATATTACATGAAAACGTTTTGAACTGTCCTGAACCGCCTTGCATGAAATGGAACCCGAATGCTTGAACCGGTTTGAACCGGTCTTTTTCGCTTAGACAAGGTTTAAGTTGCTTCATTTTTACATGGACTAAACAGGACGGAACCGATTTGAACAGATCAGATCTGGTTGGCATCTGATGGAACCGGTTCAAAACGTGTTTTATCGTTTAAAAACGCTTATGTTGCGCAAGTTCAAATGTCTTGGTTTCAAATTTCAAATGTCTTGGTTTGAACAGGCCAGAACCAGCTAGCATCAGATGGAACCGGTTGGAATCGGTTTAAGCCGGTTTTATTGCTTAAAATAGGCTTAAGGTGCTCAATTTCAAATGTCATCAGATGCAACAGGTTCTAAACGGATGAAACCGGTTTTCTCGCTTTAAAAGGATTAAAATGCTCAATTTTACTTGACCTTAACCGGTTGGAACCGGTTCGACCTGGCCCGAACCGGCTAGCATCAGATGGAACCTGTTTAAACCGATTTAACCACTTAAAACGCTTAAGTTGCTTAATTTTACATGGCCCAAACCGTTTTTAACCGGTACCGGCTGGCCTCAGATGAATCCGTTCTAACCGACTGTACTCCGTTTAAACCGGTTTTATCGCTTAAAAATAGGCATAAGTTGCTAAACTTTACATTGCCTAAGCAGGTTTGAACCGGTCTGGAACAGTTTAAACTTAACAGATCCGGTTGGCATCAGATGGAACGGGTTTAAACCAGTTTTATCACTAAGAAAGACCTAAGTTGCTCAATTTTACATGTCCTAAACCGGATGGAACCGGTGTGGACTGGCCAGAATTGACTTGCATCTGATGGAACCGGTTTAAGCCGGTTTTATCGCTAAAATAAAGGCTTTAAGTTCCTCCATTTTACATAGCAGGAACCGGTTTGAACTGTCGAGAACCGGCTTGCATCAGATTCACCCGGTTGGAATCGGTTCTGGCTGGTTGGAACCGGATTGAACCGGATTTTTAGCTTAAAGAAGGATTATGTAGCTCAATTTATGATGGCCTAAACCATTTGCAACCGGTTTGAGCTGGCAAGAACCGACAAGCATAAGATGGAACCGGTTTAAACAGGTTTTATCGCTTCAAAAGGCTTAAGTTACTCAATTTTACATGGCCTTAACCGGTTGAAATCGGTTTGAACTGGCCAGAACCGGTAGCCATAGTTGTGTATGTATTGTAACTTTTGTCTGGATGACAGACAAGACAAGAGTTTATATATATTTTTTGAGAACACGATAATTGTCAATTTTCATTTTGAACAACACGACAGACAAAAAAATTAAAATAAAAATCGTTAAGAACATGAATAAAAGATACATTAAAACACTCATAAACACGTCTCTGTACAACATTTCTTGTCATCAAAATATCAGGTTCTAGGGACAGTGTGTAATGTTCTGAGAGTCTACGTTCTCTGGCACTATTGCACAAGGGTTCTTTTTAAATTTCCTTTCTGGGATGTCGATGACGAATCTGTCCTGATAAAGTGGTTTTCCTCGAAGACAGGATGTTTTTCTTCTGGTACTGTCATTAGCACAGGCTTAAAAGTGACTTTTACACTGAATATTTGAATTTTTAGGATTACAAATCTCAGCAATTTTTATCCACTTCTTTAGTTCAAGCTTCGAAGCCCCAACTTTGCCAGTTATGTATAACTTTCTAGTGTGGATGTGAGTCACAAGTTACACGGTCAATGTCATACACATCTTCATTACCTAAAAGTTATGGAATATTGTTTTCCCATAGAGATCGAGAATCATCCAGATGAACGCCCAAAGCTTTGAGGAGAATGAGTCTCTCTTGGAAATTTAAAGGGATCACTTTCATGTTTTATTGATTGGTAGGTACTGTTCGTAAAGATTCCACAAAGAATCGGACAATAAACGAAATTACAGATAACAAGTCACTAAGTCACACAGTATATGTCTACCCCAATACAATGGACAGTTCTCATAAAAAAATAATGGTAATCCTCCACTGTTTGAATATGGTTAAGGATCTCCTTCCACGGAATCTGTTTTATCACAAATTATAAAGTTCGTGGCATGGTAGAACGCTTTTATGCCTTCTTTTTCGGGAGGAATACTTGTACCTTCTGTTAAAATGTGGTCGTATTTCGTCCAAAATATTTAATAACTAACATGCAAATTACAAGACGTTCAAAAGTTTCCTCTTCAACTAAATTTACATTGTGTACACTATTTTGGCATCCCTCTATTTCTTCTTTCGAGCATTCAATTCAGTAAGTGTACCTCGTAGCCAAAATAAGCACTATCAACAATACAATCCTTCTCGTCAACGAGCAGTTTATCAATGTCTGACCACTTGAACACTTTCATCAGATTCAGTCCTCTTACAGCACTTAAGTACCAATGGTACAAACATCGGTGACGTAACGGATTCAATTGTTGTATGCGTTTGACTTGTATTTTAAGCAAATCTCGATAAATGTGTTCTCTCAACTCCAGAGGTAAGCCAAAAATGTTCTCTTGTATAGCATCCATCCAAAATTATTTGGTCGTGGCCAAAATCACGTTTATATTTGTGTCCTCCCATAATCAGTCTTTGTTTACTTTGGGAAAGGCATAGTTTAAAAATGGAGAAATGATTCTGAGTTTGCATTTTATTTGTATTTTGAATAATTCTAGGTAAATGCGTTCTCTCAACTCAACAGGTAAGCTACGAATGATCTTTCCTAAAGTATCCATCCAAAGATTAATTGGGTCCCACTGAGGTAAGTAGTGAAAATTCAAAGGTTCTCTAGCATGTTCCAGGTAAGTGGAATCTTTCTTTTTCCTATTTCGGAAGTGCACGCCACATCTGAAACACTTGACTTTATTCCCAAGTAGATAAAGCCAGATCTAGCTAATTCTTCTGGCTAAGGTTCTCCCAGATATTTTAGCCATCTTCCTCGAAAGGTTTGAAATCGACTTTCATAATTGTAGTATTCAGACAGACGCACAAGGAACGAATATTTTTCATTAACGGGTTCATTTCGATAAGGGTTCGTTTAAATCATTAGGACTTTGCTCGGTTTTGCATGACATCCGAACGGTGCTAGCCGTATGGTTTCTTATAGAGATAGATATCCACCATCAAAACCAGTAAAATGAAAAGGTGTACAATAAATAATCACATATCTTTTTCATCAGTCAGGTTTGACACGCACACCATCATCATCACTTTCCATGGTTGGTGCAATTACAGCAAAGTTCGCATAATGATGTAGTACTGATTCACTAAGATCACGGTGTACGGCATCTCAGCACAGCAACGCACTCGAGTTTGCTATTGCTTGATACTTGCTAAGTAAAAGTTTTCATCCTTCTCTCTTTGCACTTGTAGTGACAATGAACTATTGGTCTTGGATGTTGTCCCCTTTTATATGCTGACCAATATCGGAGTGTCAGTACGGTAATATAAATGGTTGAGAGGCAGTACTCGCGTCTAGTACACGATTTGATACACTTTTTCCAAGGGTAGACTGACGATTTAACGTACAATCTTGTTTGGGTGGTAAGTGGTCACTTTAAAGTTTCCATCCTGTCCAGACTGCAAGGCGGCTTCTTTAAGTACGCCAAAGTTGAACACTTTTATTAGTGCCATAACTGAGAGTCAATCCTTTCGTTGTATACTCCATGTGCAATTCTCCTTGTTGGCTATGGACTGCCACTTGCAAAACTTAATCTTGACTCAGGATGCTCGTCTTTCCAGGCTCCTAAACGGTCTCCTTCGATTTTAAGTTGCTGTTGACCCACACGTTCAATGTATATGCAATTTTTCTTATCAAAATACAATATAAGAGCTCCTAACAGTTCAAAAGCTTCACACTGTTTTAAGCGAGCATGGGCTGACACGTAACCTGCATTGATAGCATTTCCAAATTCGTCAGCTTCTACAAATTCCAGTTCTTTGTAAATGACTAAGAGCAAGTAATCACGAACGACGTCTTCGTGTTTCATGTATTTAGTTTTGTCATGAATCATCTGTAACATAGCGGTAAAGTTCTGACAAATACTCCGACTTGGGTAAACACGGACGTTGTGTCATTTATCCCCACTAACAATTTAACATATCTTAGGCAACAATCGCCTTCTTTCTTTTTCTCGACGTGATCTAAATTGATGCCTTTCTGCTCCCAGTATATCTCTTTAAATTTTCTTTGGCCTTCGGGAGAGTTGCACCAAAAAGGATAGCCGCTGACTTCTTGCTTTAGTTTTAAAAAGACATTCACGTAGACTGCGAAAATGCCTTCCTGAGTCTCGAAGCCCCTGTGGTATTTCTTAGTCTTGGGAAAGTGGTAAATTTCCTACACTTCTAAGAGCTGATATCCTATGTCCAGAACTTTAAACAATTCTACGTTGACCCACGTTCTCGTCAAGCAGCGTTCTTTCCTGAGTTTGCTGACAAGGGTGGTCTTGGTTGCACGTTTAAACACCAGTATGACACAAGGGAAACATCAGTGTTCCTTGACAATGGTGTGGTAAAACGGGGTGGTACAAGTTCGTGAGAGGATTACAAGCTGGGAAATGCACTCGTTCTTATTATTCGTCCAGACTGGGTTTATAGGCTACACATCCCTCACACTTCGATCTGCAATACTTATGTTGCTCTCGATTGCTATAGCTATAGTCATATTTCTCACAGTAATAACCGTTCTCCATGAATGCAGCGACACTGGTGATGGCATTAAAATGTTCATCGTGATGATAGACATGAATTTATTTTCCGTATTTGCAATGTTCACATCGCATCAACAGAGACCCGCACATTTCTTGAAGGTGCACTTTCTAGGTGTATCGTGGAGCCAAGACGTTTTGCAAGTTCTGCATTTTAGGGATGCTACATAGCGTGTCTTTTGATATTCCTGTTTTATGTAACGGAAGTTCTGCTTTTCTTCGTTGTTTGGCTCGGTCCGATTGTCGAATAATTTTTCAGGCTCTTTTCCATTTTGTCGTTTCGTTCTTGTCGGCATACGTTCATCCCACCACAATGGCACGGGCTAAACACATCTTGTCTTAAGGATTGTTAATTTGAACGAGGCTCTTTTTGGTGCTGTTCTTTTCCGTCTTTAATGTGAAACTTGCCGGTGGATTGATGCACGTGTTGACTCTTGTTGATGACTTTGGAAGGTGTCAGTTTTGTCGGACTGCTAAATTCGATCTAAACGGGAGACTTCAAATTGATGAATAGAAAGTCTTAAGCGTTCGTCTTCTTTGGCTTGACATTGTTGCCCCAGTTTGGTTAACAAAGAATCACACACATCGATGATGAACCCCTCTACTTTTGCCAAGGGAACATCGGACCTGAAATCTTTAAGCGTCACCATGTACGTGTAGGACATTGTTCTGAATGTTCTAGAGGAGCGTTTGTCCGTCTCTCGAATGTAGTAGTACCTTCCAGGGTTTACTGATGGGCTTTGTCTGAGTGCAGACTCTCTTGGCTTAGATTCTAGTTCAATCATCTCATCTTCAAAATCTCTGGCATGAATTTGTGCCAAGACTTCAGCTACTGCAATAAATCCCGTTTCTGCCTCTTACTTTCTTCTTCTTTCTTACGTAATGATGCGATTGATTGCAGAGACGTCAAACGACTACATGTGAAATGCCATGATCCCCTATATATCCATATCAGACCAATGCATATAAAAATGGCTGGTGACTTCCTTCTCAGTATTCATTTTGCTCTCAAACCGATGGAAGAACCCACACAGATCGAACTTCTGATTAGAGCTGTGCGAGATGTCATGCGAAAATCTTCTTCAGACAAGCCGACGGACTACTCTCCCGCCTTTCGATATAAAAGGCAAAATGCATGCTATATCTGCCAGAACAAAGGGCAGTGGGAGACAAAATGTCCAGACCGTCAAAAAAGCAAAACAAATGTCAGAAGAGACAAACATCAAGATACATGTTATCTTTGTAAAGAGAAAGGACATTGGTCTGCAGAGTGCCCTAAGAAACAACAGGAACAGAGTAAGGAAGAAGGTAATATGTGCCCTTGGCAAAGGAAGAGTCCCGTCACGTCACGTTCAGAAAGAGAACACAGAAAAAAGACTAGAAAAATGCAAATATGATAAAAGGATAAACGTTATGAGATTTAAAAACAGAGACAGTGAAAAAAAGACAGAAATCTATGAACTTTTTATATTTAAAAAAATGTTTTGTTATGTTGTGATATAGAACTGCAAAATATTTGTACCAGAATATGCCAGACTGAAAACAAAATAAGTATATCTTGGTTTTAATTGTTAAGAATAATAAGAACCCGCATTCATACACTCAGAACACGTACTTCATAGGGTTAAACAAGTGATTTTGATTTTTAATTGATTTTGGCAAATTAAATAATATCTCTTTCCTAAAGAAGTGAGTGGCCTTGTAAAGTACCGTTTGGTGTTTGTTCTTTTCCTTAGAACAAACTCAGGAATGGGAAGCAATCAGCTTTAACTGCGGTTAGCCTTTTCTACTTCCAATGCCTACCTGTGGACTTGTTTCTGTCAATGATTTAGTAGACATCACTTGGGGTGGTATCTCTGGTATAGTCACATGGTTAGTCTGTTTGGCTTTGGTCATAATAAAGAAGTCTGATACATTTGTTACAGACTTCTTAACTCAGCCAAAATGTCAAATTGTACCGTGACCGTTTGAATTTCACTGTTCTAATTCTCTTCTAGTCTTTGTTTCTTCTCTACTGCTTCTTCTTCCTGTCGTTTCCTTCTTGCCACCTCTTTTCGCTGTTGCTGTTCGAGAAGAAATGTTTGATTTGCCTCTTTCTGCTGTTGTAAAAATTTCTCCAATTCTTCTTTCTGTCTTTGCTTAAAATCGTTGACGTGTGGCAAAGAAGGATAAAGTGGCAAAGGTACTTGTACCGGAGAAAAATTCTTGCAAACAGGTAAAATCTATTAAATCCCAGTTGAAATCAACATCTTCTGGAAGTAACTTTGAGTTCACTTTGGTGACCGCTGCTATGCCATCAATTTTCGTCTCCACAAACGGTACACACAAATTCATCATCTTCTTAGGTTTCGTCATGTTTCACATAACAATGTCACATCGATTCACTACGCACAGACGCTAGCACACCTATATAGGGAATGTGACATCACAGGTAGCTCTCTTCAGATTGGAAGACATACTCCACGAAGTGACTGAATTTTGTATCGCGTATTGGGATTGGTGAATAATCTCGATCCATTTTGATCTGCTCTTTGACTATAAATAAACGAGGTTCACTTCATCCCCTTCGCCTGTTCTAGTCGCAAAGATGTGGACAGACGTTGAATTCTCTACTCTCGTATCGTCAATGCTGTTCAGTAGGGACTTACCCATGTGTTTTTACTTTTCAGGTATTATAAATGTTTGGAAAAGAAGATGTTATGTGGAAAGACAAGACTGTATGAAAAGAGTCATCATTTAAGGACCAGAAGTGAGACACAGTTTGAGACAAGGTTTGAAGAATTTGAGGAAGATAAGACGACCTATGCGATATACTGTACGTTATCAGAACATAACAAACAACGGTCCTTTTCAAAGCCACTTTCTATGCCTGGAAAATATATTAATTCTTTCTTGCCTATATCTGTTATCTACTGAAAGTGATCTAACTTCATACTTGTTCCACATGTCCCTATACAACATTCCCATTGAAGCTAGACAGTCCCAGGTTATGCCAGTTGAGGCTAAAACAATGAGGCTGAAATGTATTTTCCTATTGAGGCTACACTATCCCACTTCGCTGCATTTGTATATGATATAAATAAAATATACGTATAGCAAGTACGCTGTATCTTTGATATAACACTCATATACACGTTTCATTAAAAGGATGCTCAAATTTCATGGTTGTGTGTATATATATATATATATATATATATATATATATATATATGTATATATATATATATATATATATATATATATATATATATATGATAGGGTGCAATGCAGTTTGACGTCTCTGTGCATCTAAGTTTATGACGTACTTCGCAAAAGTATCATCACTGTATCAATTTAACTACAGCATTTTAAAAGTATTTTCATGCGTGTCAGCCCTATAATTAGATGGTTATATTAAAGATACAAAATCCACAAATTCGTTTGTATGTAGAAGTCATCCTCTTGTCATCGCAAAATTGTACTGTGTTGAACTACTGAGCAGAAGCGCAAACGAGCATCCATGTCTAGCTTAACAATTGAGAAGATTGATCAGGAAGTAAATAAGGTAATTTTGAACCAACTATTATGTAGTTTTTCTTTCTTTTAGAACATGCATTTCGCATTAAAACTGTATTTGAGTTAGTTGGTCGATCACTCGCTAAACACGCAGAGAGAGCGAATAGACGATATGACATTATCGATAAAAATAGACCTAGGTCAGGTATACTGTCCGGGTAAACCATTCTTCTAGTCTAGTAGTCAACCTTTCTCTTCAGTCAGCTTTTGTAGACAGCCTACTATTATCGAGCTGACTGTTTATTTATATTGTGCTTGCTGAACACGCCATTACTATATTGGAATCAGCCTTTTCTTGTGAGCAGTTGAGAACGGCAGAAGTTAATTATTAATTGCTCATTTCATTCAGCAGCAAAAAAGCATCCCACAAATACCCTTATCTAATATCTAAGATCAAATACAAATACGCACTATAGTCCTCTAATTAGAGGTTGACATGCAAATAAACAGTAGATATTATGCGGAACAGGACCCTCGACATGTTGTCAGTGTTTTCATTATTACATGTTTGCCAGGAGACTGACAAACAGCTGAGCATGTGTCGGAGTTTTGCTTTTTCAGGTCATGTTCACGAATTTAAATATCAGCTAATTTAAATATCAGTTTTTAATTAAATGAGCGTATCATTCTGACGCCCATTAGCAATATACTGTTTTGCCCTCACAAAGGGCTTTCTGTAATAGGTATTAATTAAGATTAATAACAACTTTGTGCATGAACATTAAAACACATTTAAAAAAATTATTCCCTTTTTGGTTTTTCTACAATTCACTGTCTGTACAAATGTGCGCATCACGTTTTGTCCTGTAAATCTTGTGTGGGCAGTGTTCAGAACATAAATACAAAATTTGCAGAACGTGAATTTATTTTTCCTCTAGACTAAGAATATTGGTTGCTTTTCTTCACGTTCTCCTGAAAAGTTGGTTACTATTTTTAAAATCATCTTTCAGTTGTCAAGTAATGACGTATCATAATGCAAGAGAAACTACCCAACACGTTATAATGCTGAATTTGCTTTCCAAATCAAATATCGACACTCTATCAATTTGAATGGAGTATATGTATATATAATTGAGTCTCTAAATAGGCTAAGTCTTTTGGATCAAAAAATATTTAAATTTTATGCAAATCCATCACTTGTATAATGCAGAAAAATTCGATGGTAAATTTTCATTTTGTTAAGTAACTATGATAAGTAATCTAGTGTTACATACAGCAGGTCTCGTATTTGATAATATGGTAAAATAAACTGCGAATTTACTTATAAGGAAAACGTTTATAAACCAATTAATGTGGTATATTTGTAAAAATAAGTGACATAAACAGTTCCACCGATAATATACACAAATCAAATGCTGATTAACCTGATGAACTCATTTATCAAAATATTCCAGGACAACTATCTTGTTGTAATAATTTATTTTAATGTTAATCCCATTTCAAATCCTTTGCATGATAAATGCAATATTCTTGACAAGCCAATCTACACTTCCCATTGCCGTGTTATCATATTTTGATGTAGACGCTAACGTTACCCTTCCCATTGCCATATCATCATCTCCTAATGTAGACGCCAAGTTTACACTTCACATTGCCATGTTATCATATTCTGATGTAGACGCCAAATTTCCCATTCCCATTGCGGTGACATCATCTTCGAATGTTCACGCCAACTTTACCCTTCCCATTGCCATGTCATCATCTCCTAATGTAGAGGCCAACTTTGCCCTCCCCATTTCCGTGTCATCATCTCCTAATGTAGACGCCAATTTTACCCTTCCCATTACCGAGTCTTCATCTCCTCATGTATACGCAAATATTACCCTTCCCATTGTCGTGTGATAATCTCCTAATGTAGATGCCAACATTACCATTTCCATTGTCATGTTATCATATCCTGACTTAGACGCCAACTTTACCCTTCCCATTACCATGTCATCATATCAACTTTACACTTCCCATTGCCATGTCATCATCTCCTCATGTAGACGCCAACTTTACCATTTCCATTGCCGTGTTAACATATCCTGACGTAGACGCCAACTTTACCCTTCTCATTACCAAGTCATCATCTTCTAATGTAGACGCCAACTTTACCTTTTCTATTGCCCTGTTATTATATTCTGATGTAGACGCCAACTTTACCCTTCTCATTGCCATATCATCATCTCCTAATGTAGACGCCAACTTTACCCTTCTCATTGCCACGTCATCATCTTTTAATGTAGATGCCAACTTTACCATTTCCATTGTCCTGTTATCATATCCTGATGTAGACGCCAACTTTACCCTTCCCATTACCATATCATCATATCCTGACGAAGACGCCAACTTTACACTTCCCATTGCCATGTCATCATCTCCTCATGTAGACGCCAACTTTACCATTTCCATTGCCGTGTTAACATATCCTGACGTAGACGCCAACTTTACCCTTCTCATTACCATGTCATCATCTCCTAATGTAGACGCCAACTTTACCATTTCCATTGCCCTGTTATTATATTCTGATGTAGACGCCAACTTTACCCTTCTCATTGCCATATCATCATCTCCTAATGTAGACGCCAGTTTTACCCTTCTCATTGCCACGTCATCATCTCCTAATGTAGACGCCAACTTTACCATTTTCATTGCCTTGTTATCATATTCTGATGTACACGCCAACTTTACCCTTCTCATTGCCATGTCATCATCTCCTGATGTAGACGCCAACTTTACCATTTTCATTATCCTGTTATCATATTCTGATGTACACGCCAACTTTACCCTTCTCATTGCTATATTATCACATCCTATGTAGACGCCAACCTACCCTTCCCATTGCCGTGTTATGATACCATAATGTAGATAAATATTGATTGTCTTACATATCTGATTTGATTATTTTTGAAACAATGATTGATGTGTAAATTTTAAATATTGTTAAGTAACCTTGATAAGTAATTTCAATCGATATTAACAATAATCCCACATTTGCCCAGGGACGGATACATATCTATTGTTATGGAAAAAGCGTAGACATGTAATCAGGGCTCTGTGGAACCCCAGAACTGCCCGCATTTTAATGGCTTCCAGAGCGTAATTCTGACTATCTAACTCTACCAAAACTATCCTGTTCTTTGTGAGCTAAATGTTCTTTCTTTTATAGGGGTGGTGTGGTGTTGGGGGAGAGGTAACCCTTTCCCTTGACGAGATCGTCTGAGAATCCTTTTCACACTGAAGTATGAACCTGCTTACATCCCATATTGCATTACAACTTATAACTTTATTTTTAAATGAAACATTTTGAGTGAATTAATATGATATATTTATAAAATAAATGACATAATAGTATCTTTCCAATGGGAAAGACATGCGAACATTAACTTCATCATTGTGCTGAAATGAGAAATGCTTTTAAAAAATAGAAGCTTTTAATAGCACGAAACAACAACAACAAATATTATACACTGAAAGACATACCTGATTAACCAAATTTGGTACTAGTTGATTAACAAAATGTTGAATTAAATTCAGTTAAATTTTAAAAATGGTTAGATATTAAGTGGGACATGAATTTAAGTTCAAAAATTGTGAGTTATGCATTGATACATACAAAATGTGAAAGCTTTTACCTTGGTCAGACGAAATAAAACTAAAGAAAATGTATGTACATAGACAACAAAGTAGAATAGTAGATCTCATACTTTTAAAAGTGAATGAACATGTCCATATCTGTTCAAGTTGGAACGTTAAATTCCTCCCTTTATGTAGATAATTTACTGAAAATGAATATGTAAGAGAAGTACAGAAAAGTGGGTTGTGAAGCGTGTCAGCATGCGCTTTTATATACAGTGTAATATAGATATATAAAAAATTTGATAATATTGAAATAAATATTATTGTGATAAGATAAATGACCTTTGCGAATATATATACAATACAAATTATGCTACTTTGATGGTATTCATTTATAAGTCAAACACGCGAAATGATGTTTATGCTTTTATCTACTATCTTGTTATAATTATAACTTAATTTACGTTCTGTTAATACATTATTATCATAAAAATATTTTCACAAAATTAAACTTTGAATTTTTGCAAATTATTTGTATAATGATGCACTTCACTATTGATAAACGTGTATGGAAAAAAATTATCTTGTCTAATAGGCATATATGCGTATGATTCACATTTTAAACTAGAAGCTTACTCATTAAGTTTTAGTATAGTCTAAAATTATTATTATAACTAACGAATCCAAGGGATCACTCTCGCTGACTAATTCTAGTGATTGTTTGATTATTTGCAAATACCAGGAAATTTGTATTATTTGTACAGGCAAAGTTCAAACTATTTTGATAGCTCACCTTTGGACCATTAGTAATATTCATGTGATGTGCTACTTTTGCGGAATTTTTCTTAAGGTAGCAATTTCACGGGTGAATCAATTTATTTACCTACAATTAATCACGTTATAAGCCCTACACGAGACTTTGAAAATTGCACGTACAGATGAAAAGTGGAGCAAGCCAACAAGTATAAAACCGCAAAGTTAGAGACAGTCTTTGCTTATTATGTATACAGCCGTAAGGTATTCTAGTATCCATAGCGCCTACAAATTTATATTTAATCGGTTGCATTAACAGGTAAGTCTATATTTCGTATAAATACCGTATTTAATTGTTTATTGTTAAGTTAGCTGTTATTTTATCTAAGTTTAGTTGTTTTTCATTTTTATTTTTCTACATATTAATACAAAAATTAAGTCTAAATTTGTATGCACAAATGTTCAAATTATTTGTTGGAAGATTGTGTACCCATTCACGTGAGTTTTGATCTTTCGGAGAAAAATATTTTTCATACATGGGTAAACAAAATATAGCTCGCTATATGACATTTTACTTTGACAAGTTATTTCTATCTGTAATTATATGTATCGTATATAAGCTCCTCAGTCATGTTATAAATTGAATTAAAGAATATTCAAAACGAGTCATAATTAGTCTGAAAATGAGAGGAAATAAATTCCAATTTTGATTAAGAGTTTTATGATTTATTGCAATTTTAAATTTTTAAATAATGACAAATAAAGCAAACATTACAAATAAAAAGAGAAAAGAAATAAAACAGAGTCAACAGTTATACGCCACATTAGTGAACCAGTATGACTGGTTTTTTTATTTATATATGTGGTTTTAATTATACATACTTCGTTGCATCAGCCCAAAACTGTTGATAATTTTAATATTAAATTGGAAACTCTTTCTAGCTTATAAAGGTAAAGCGAAGGAAATACAGTTGGAGACAATAAAATTGAGGTTTATTCTAAATGAATGTCATACATTCGTATACCTGACGTAATAAATCTGTTGCATTGTAACATTTACGAGAAACAGTCAAGAGGAAATCGGATCTAATGATTCTGTATTAACCATAGACTAATTAATCTCTTCGGTATGAGCAATACTGATTTGCTGCGACACGGCACCATGCATGTTAATTTCACAAGGAATTTCGACCATGTTTATGTACGTGTAACTGAAGTACGTATTGGAAACGATAACCAATTACTGAAGCGACCACGTAACCGGTACAATACTTAAATATAGACCATCATCATAGATCATTTCTTATAGAAATTTCAGTTGTCTTAATATAGAATCATATTACATGCATGCTATGTGTGCAGTCCAATAGCGCTTATCAAGGCACGCGTATTTACGATTCTACAAGTAATTTATTTCCCTAGAATACAAAAGTGAAAATTTAAGAAGCTCTAACAGTATTATGAATACAAAACAGTCATAAAAGTTATGTCACTTGTTCAAAAATTTATAGTATTCCAAATAAATCCGACGGTATTCCGAATGAATTCCAATCTTAAATGACTTGATGAAATAATAGATCTGGAATAGTGTTGATATGCTATAACAACTGAGCTCTCGCATGTATTCTCAAATAATCAAAAAATTTAACAGTTTCAGAGATAAATTATCTTCTCAGATAATCAATGATTTGATTTGAATGATTTCAAAGATGAAATATCACAATAAAAAAAATCTATAAAATTGTTCTGTTCATATCATGTAAGTATACAATGTATATTTGACAATGGTCCTTCCATTTCTTATAATTTTCTGTCCAGTTCTAACAATTACAATGATTTTTAATGATGTGCAAATATTTGAATTATTATTACATAGATTGCAATTTATGTGCATTTCTCTTAAAAACCTTGCAGGGTAGGTCATAAATTATTACCGAAAAAGTCCAGTTTCCTGATAAAGGTTTAGGACCGATAGGACTTTTTCATTGTGTTAAGGCGTTAGACTTGTCATTTATTCGATGACTTATATGACTGATACAGCGTTTGCCTGGATCGTAACTGTGTTTTGACGATGCCGTGTTAGGCACATATTTCAATTGTATTATTGGTGACATGTACATTTTCAACCCCGAGCAGTTGCAAACGTGAATAGAGCAATGCTTCTCGTTCAGTAGTTATCGGTCTAACATAAAACTTTGGTCACAACACGCACGTTTTAACTTATCAACCAGGTTTTTGTCGTTTTCGCCTGAAATGCGAGTAGGAAATCGATTTTGGGATATATTTCTGAATCCAATATAACACATCGAGTTCCAAGGCATTTTCGGTTTAATTAATGCCTATTTGTGTTATAAACGTCGATTTTCATTGGCTCTTTCGCCTGAGCAGAAGGGTAAAAGTTAACGGACCCATCATTTTCGTTTTGAGACCACTCTTTATTCTAAATGCCCATCTTATCTTACTTTTTGCAAAGGTTCACATGTCTCTGTGCACTTTAGACTGGTCTGTCTCGAAACTGAGGCCAAAAATTACAAAAAATCCGGACACAAAATCGGATCATGACCTAGGGCGAATTTAGGCTGAAAAAATCTCGGTTAAAAAAAAGACTTTTTTCCCTCTTTGATTTCTAGTGCAAATAGAACATCAATATTGTTTGGTATCATCGTAAAGCTACGTCAGTCTACCTTTCTATATTATCACACACTTTATTTTATCGCACATGACCATAACGCTAAAAGAGCTCAGACGTAGGCTACCACCTCCTACCCAGTAAACGCGGCGCTAGGGGTTAATGAGTCAACTTGGATATAGCTAACTGTATCAACATCATTATCTTATGATGACAAGGAACAAGTTTATGGATGATAACTACCTAATTTTCGTTCTATTGGAAATTGATTCAACTAAAGCACCTACATTTTTGCGTTTGGTTTTATTTCTAGAATTTGTATCTTCCCTACATGATTAAATTGCTGAAAAGAATTTACTCTTCTGCAGCCATGGAAAATATATATAAATGTTGTAAAACTCATTAGACTAGTCTGTATTGATAGAAACGAAATGAGTTTAACGAGTCTAAATGTTTCAAAACACACACACAGACAAACACACAGATAGATAGATAGATAGATAGATAGATAGATAGATAGATAGATAGATAGATAGATAGATAGATAGATAGATAGATAGATAGATAGATAGATAGATAGATAGATAGATAGATAGATAGATAGATAGATAGATAGGTCTCATAATGGATTAATAATAAACCTACAAAAGTATCTTGTTCTTTAAATATTTCATGAAACGTATGCAGTGATTTTGTGTAAAACCATGGTTGTATTTATTTATTTCTGTCAACGGATGTGAGTTGTTAAGAGAACATAAGACTGTGCTGCTATACTTTCATTTAACGTTGCTATAGGCTTGAGGATGAAAGTTATCGTATTCGTGCTCCTAATATCGCTGGCGACCTGCCTGCCCGTTGTGGATGAAGGAAAATTGCTTTCAAGGACAGCTGGTAAGACAATTAAAAGTACAGTATGTATGTATGTATGTATGTATGTATGTATGTATGTATGTATGTATGTATGTATGTATGTATGTAAGAATGTATGTATGTATGTATGTATGTATGTATGTATGTATGTATGTATGTATGTATGTATGTATGTATGTATGTATGTATGTATGTATGTATGTATGTATGTATGCATGCATAAAGGCAGGCAGGCAGGCATGTAGGTAGGTAGGTAGGTAAGGTAGTTAGAAAGGTAGAAAGGGAGGTAGGTAGGTAGGTAGGTAGGTAGGTAGGTAGGTAGGTAGGTATATACATGTCTGTACATGTATGTATGTATGTATGTATGTATGTATGTATGTATGTATGTATGTATGTATGTATGTATGTATGTATGTATGTATGTATGTATGTATGTATGTATGTATGTATGTAGGTAGGTA
>JAEAOA010000300.1:215000-237500 GCA_016746295.1 Potamilus streckersoni
AGGTTATTTGCATTCCGGTATGTATGTATGTATGTATGTATGTATGTATGTATGTATGTATGTATGTATGTATGTATGTATGTATGTATGTATGTATGTATGTATGTATGTATGTATGTATGTATGTATGTATGTATGTATGTATGTATGTACGTACGTACGTGTGTGTATGTATGTATGTATGTATGTATGTATGTATGTATGTATGTATGTATGTATGTATGTATGTATGTATGTATGTATGTATGTATGTATGTATGTATGTATGTATGTAGATTAAATGCATATATGTGTGTGTATGTATGTATGTATATATATATATATATATATATATATATATATATATATATATATATATATATATATATATATATATATATACTATCCCAAGAAAAGAGAAGTAAAGTAAACATATTTTAAGTTTACCATATACTGAGAAAGTGAGAGCGAGAGAAAGAGAGTTACTAAGAAAATATTGCATGTCTGAAAGTGGAATAATGAAAAATCATCCAAAGGTGTCAATTTTAATCTGCGTGTTCTAGTCTTCATCTTTACATTGTCATTCTTTGGATTTAGCAAAATCCTAACGGTCAAGTAAAGTTCTAAGGTCAAAGTAAAATGCTACATGGAAATAGATTTATAAGATTGAAGTAAAATTCAAGGTTGAATTTTAAGATTAAAGTAAATTTCTAAGGTTCAAGTATATTCCCAAATTTAACTCTTTAGCCACACCGTTCCGGGTATATTTTTATATTTTAGAAGCAAACAATTTACTTATATATATATATATATATATATATATATATATATATATATATATATATATATATATATATATATATATATATATATATATATATATATATATATATATATATATATATAGTCAGTGCTATTGCGAAGATATTTTCCGTAATTATTATTATTAACCAAGCCTACAGTATCTTGCTACAAAGGAATCTGTTTAATCTAATCATGAGAGGACGATAAACTTAGGTCGTTAAAAACAGGTCAAACATTACATCAAGAGGCGCATAAGGCCGAGGTGTTTGTCCGAAATTGACGAGGATTAACATTTCTCAAGGTCATGCTATTCGGGTTTAATTATACATGAAACTGTCGTATTTTTAGATTGGTACATTTTCGGTAAATGGCAAAAGATACCGGCTTGATCCAAACGAGAACCTTGTTGAATCTACTCATTTCGTCACTGAAATACGTCCAAAACCAGAATATGCCACCATGAAGTGGGACACTAAATCTATATTTGGTAGGTCAACGTATTTTTGGTATTGAAGTCTATTTTTATATCAGTTTTACTATACTTTCTGTTTGTATGAGTTTAGCATGCTAGTATTAACCTATCGACTATGCACATCCTGTTTATTACCGTACCAATTTCAGTATAATCACGAATCTTTCTTGTTGTCCTGCAATCATTACTTAAGCTGAACTAATACGTATCTGCTACAAACAAAATTCGTATTCCTTGACGTTAAATTGTCAGAGACGTAGCAATACCTATAGGTGACAAAAGTTCGGTCAGCAAGAACTCGGCCATGCAAGCAGTACAATGGTCATTACGTATTGCCAGCAAAATGATTGGTTAATGGCTAAGTGAGATCAGCTATAAATCATAACTCATTAACAGATAATTTTATGTCCGGATATAGATTTTTATACACTTTATCTCTCATGGCAATTAAACCATCTGTTCATTTAGATATTATTACAAGCAAAGGGTTTTTTGCTTGACCGAGCGGTGTCAAAACCCTGGGCTCGAATCCCGCTAGAAGACATAAGTTTACCCCATATTTCCAAAGACTTCTATACAACTTCAGTTGTAAGTTGGAACACCAAACGTGTCCATTCTATACATAAATTTTACAATAATCAATACAAGACCACATTATTTACAACTTGCAAATTAGCCATCAACCGCACATCCTCACAGTTTCTCTACATTAACTTTCCGTTCCGCTTGTAATTCACACCGTAGAAACTGTGCAATTATCCCTAACACGGGGGACTGCTTTAACTGCTTACCTGAGGTCAGTCTATCTATCGTTTCAAGGCACATCACACCAGTAAACCTACATCACATTTGCCACTATGGCAACATAAACAGTATCTACCGAGTCCTTTCTCATTTATCCCATTGTGTAATTTACCGATTTACTACCATGCATACTGCTGCTGCAGTCACAACACCGATGTACACCATTAGGTTTTATCAAGTGCTACATCACGACAGGGACAGTCATGCTGATTGGGTCTGAGTTCGCTACTCATTGGCCATGGCATCTTAAAAACTCACTAACACTTTCTCTCCGTGAAGTATGCTCCTAATAACTGACTGATTATTTCGTGGTAAGGAATATTTCCCACTGCACCGAATTCCAATACTCAAACATGTAATCACAAAAACTTACAAATTGATTAAACTAAATGCACATCTCCTTAATTTTATTACAATATCACCAACGCGTTCGATTAGCAAGGGATAACGTATGATAAAAATTAATACAAGCTTGGTTTAAGCGGAAATATTATGAATGTAGGCAAGCCGATGTCAAGAGTTCAAATGAAGAGGGAAATGTTACAATTTTCTTTAATTGATAGATTCCATTTTATTCTTGGTGTCCGCTGTGGTTAATATTTATTGCCATGTCATTCTTTGTAAATCTTTTAGAGTCATGCATTCTTCGTGTACGGTATTGTAGGTATCAATATTGGCATGTTACATCTCTTTATTCTTTTACACACATTACATTTTTTCAGGTTCGTCGGTCCTGCATGCCGGGATACAGTATTTAAATTTTTATTGTCTTAAGTAGAAACATGTGATTAACACAAGTTGATTTAATGGGAAGTATTCTAAATGTAAGCAACTCGATGTACAGCAAAGTCAACAGCTAAATATGATTTCTGAAAAGTGAAAGTGATGGATTCTCTTGCATTTTTGTGTGTGTCTGCCAAGGAAGTGAATATTTATCACCACTTCTTTGTTTCTGCTAAAATAAACGATGAAAAATGTTTTCCATGCATGTTATTGAAGATATGGATATTGGCATGTTGGAGCTTTTCAGTCTTTAATATACAGGTTACAATATCACTTTTTAGGTTCGCCTTCCTGCCGGCTTGGTACATTATTTAAAACATAATTGTGGTAAAAGGAAATTTGTCTTTAGAACTGCAAAAACAAATGTTCTGATATTTTGGAAAAGATGGTACTTTACTGATACATATAGAATTTACTTGCTGTAATGACAATGTAAATAACTATGCACGTCTTAGTTTTGTTATTACATCTGGCGGTTCCTTGACAGAAACACATACAAAAATGACAGGACAAGCTAAATAAGCGATATTTGTACTTGAAAAGAACCAATATAAATTTACATCCTTAAAAGATGGCATAGCATAAATCTTATTGACATAGCTAGCAATAAAACATATAAAATATTTTTATGATGTTTGGGATTTTATTCCCGTTCAATATATGCATTAAAAGGGTCACTTACACAAAATAACTTTATTAATGGGACGTACAACAAAGATAAAAAATGGATTTTAATACGTTTAGTGAAATATAGATTATAGGTCAAGGTTATTAGAAGCTAAGAAGAACACACACAAATATATAGTATGTACGATGTATAAATGATATACCACGAGATGTATACATTTTTCATTATAGGTTACAAGCCTAGCCTCGTTTCCTTTTACTGAAAAATTTATACCACGAGTATAAACTAAGTAACTACAAGAATATGATTCGTCGTAACAATACATGTGAACTTCATTGGGATTTATCTACAGTGTTTATAAATGATACAAAGTATCAAATCATGTAGTTTCTATTCCACATTATTTTTATGAGCCATTAGGTGAATGGCTTAGATTTGTCAATGGCGTAGCTATCCAAGTGTATGTAGTGCTATATGTTAGTATTAAAAACCATTGTTCATGTTTAAATCATAATTCTTAATTATACAAAAAGAAAACAATCAACTTATCAGCATGCAAAGGTGACTGTGAATAGCCACAAAAGGCATATAACTACATTTTGTCGTCGGCACACTCGGGAATGTGAAGAGTTCATTAACTCGGTCCATAAAGAGCTGCCTGTAGTAAATCTTAACTCCTTTCAAAGGGAAAATATAGGTAATTGTAGGTAATATAAATAAAACATATGTACAGTATGGACGCTGAGTCAATGATATACCACTCTTATAATTTTTTCTTAAAAGGAAACTCGACCAGCCTTTGATACATCTCGTGGTATACTATACATATTGTATATGGGAGATGCCGCATAAAACAATAATTGATAGACTTTGTGCCTCTTCGAAGATAAATATTAATTTATACTTGAATGCTATTGTATAATAATGATCTACGTGCGAAGCATATAGATCAATAGTTCAGAAAAATACTTATTTTTAATTTTTTTTTAAAGTGATGAATATTCAGAATACTGGAAGTTTACGATTTAGCTGCTTAGGGTTATAAAGAGTTTATACAAACAGCGTCATCTACTCAGTTATTTTGTATAATATTTGTATTGACCATAGCTTTAAAAAGATATTGAATTACATAACCTGTGATTTTATCTTCATATTATTGCCTTTAATGATGCAGATATCGTTTACTCCCAGAGAGATATTTGGGGAATGACCTGCTTATTTCATTTAATTTGATTTTCATGTTAAGTGTTCTTCTTATATTGTACACGATAGATGGTGATACTTTGTTGCTTATTGTACTATACCGATATTTCCACACAGTCCGTTTAGTCTATTAGAATGAATGAAGATTCTTTACAAATCCCCAAAATTCCTTAACTTTTGTACACGTGAAAGCTGACAGCTCCCGATAGATGAGGACATATGGTTGACTCAAATTGCCTTGTGCATTCATTCATATATATTGTGCAACAAAATTCTTTGAATACCTAAAACTTGATGAATAAATAAACTCGGTAATACTTATTAGTTGGATATTTGCAAAAAAATATTCTTTATGGAACAAATATTTCAGTCCATTGGGATTTATTACTATTTTTTCAAGAGTCAGTTATCTATTTGAGGGAGCGAAGAAGTACATTGATGTTTCTAATATGATAGATTCTATTGATGACGTAATTAGAATTTTGCGAATTTCTCATGAAGCAAAAGAAACTTCATTTTAGCAACAAGAAACAAATCTGTACGTACCATAATGATCTCATTTCTTTTTTAACTTGTTTCAAACTATATCATCCCAGAGGACGGATCAAAACTGATGAGCGGAATATCAATCAACGAACCTCATATCTCGGCTAAAGGTGGTGATGCTAGAAATGAACGTGGATCAAGAATACGAAGGGAGATACCAGCTGGTGTAGATATAATAGAACTTTACTTATATACAGACGAGGCCATTAGTGTCAGGTGTCATTTCTTTCTTTTTCTTTGTCTGTCCAAAAATAAAGCGAAATTTTAAGATATATGTAAAGACTTTACTTATTGAATGAAAGTCACTTGTAACTAAACTTACTAAAAGTCCGACTGGTTTTGATACGACTACATTCTTCTTGAGCAGAATTTACAAATCCATATACACGTCTATCCTTCTACTTTATCCCTTTTGACATCACAATTCACAAAAGTAATGATATTTCATGCCAATGTGTGTGCGCGCTCGCGCGCGCGCGTGTGTTCATTTAAACTTAATTTAATGTGACTGATTTAAATAACTGAATCCAGAAATAAACTGTTGAATAAGCTAGAAAATAAAATTCTTTGTGTATATGTTTATGGAGTCCAAACGTAACTTTAACAAGTCATATCGCTACGACGTCTGCAGTACGGCTCAGACATATGGCATCATGTCCTACTCAGTCACATTATCCCGACCAAAGGTCGACCAGTCATATACTAACCTTTAATTGCTGAGCGCTAAGCGATGCAACTGTAAGTACCAATTTCATAAGTCCTTGGTATAAGTTAGCTAGGATTCGAACCTACAGCCTCCCTCATCTGAGGCGGACGCTCTAACAACACATGCCACTGGAGCAGTCGAATAAATGTTTAAAATAAATGTTCTGGAACTATTACATTCATGACATAATTAATTAGAAATTAGATGAAATTTACAAAATAATTTATTTAGATTTTAGTTATGTAATTAATTTGTTTCGTTCAGGGAAAATCAAAATGTTCATTGCAGTACAGATAATAGATAATAGAATTCATGATAGATGCTATAGTCTTTCATGACTGATGTTATAGGGTTTCGCGACAGTTGACAGCCATGACAGATGATACAGGGCTTCTAGAGAGATGGCATGGGACTTCGTGACAGATGACACAGAGCTTCAAAAAGATGATACATTGCTTCAGAATGTTCACGTCAAAAGCATTCATAAATTGTCAATACACGCTGGAAAGTATCTAAATCAAGAATTCGGGCAATAAACCTTGTTACATTCTATAATAAGCAATAAGAAGCAATAATAGATTTATGTTCTAATGTCCCGTAGCAAAAATAAAATAACTTATTTTTTGTGTCACTTTAATGAGACAGATATGGTTTTCATGTATATGTACTTTTTGATATTATTGTATATTGATAAAGAGAATATGATACATGCAATTAATGTATACTACCAGTCCAGAAATCTGCTTAATCGTGTGAAATAAGTAATGGATAACCAACTTTCCATATCTTGTTTATTATATTGCCATATTGATCTGTATTATATAGGTCTCTGTTCTTCAATAAGAGAAGCAAGAATCCATGTAGAAAAAAAATAGCTTTGATTATTTGAAATTTGTAAAAAAAAAATTAACTTAATTGTAAGTAATTGTAGTAAGTATGCATAATCCATATATTCTCACAGCAAATGTGTATGCCTTTTCAACGGTTCTTATTGTTGTACACTTACATGAAACGTACATTATACAGATAAAAAATTTAGTTCAACAAACATATTCAACAATAAAAGAACAAACGAAATCTAAAGTTAGTATGGGCTCATTTTAAGATCATCTATCCAATTTCCAGATTTCGAGGTCTGTACAGGGATTCGAATATAGCCTTGGAGATGACCAGGCAATACTACTCTTTGATTTGCAACGAGGTAAGCTATAATTATCTGAATTGATGTGGCTGAACTGGTTGATTATCATTCTCCACTTATGTATCAGAATGAACGAATACACACACACACACACACACACACACATACACACAATGATACACAAACACACACACACACACACACACACATATATATATATATATATATATATATATATATATATATATATATATATATATATATATATATATATATATATATATATATATATATATGTATATATATATATATATAAAGCACTAATTTTATCAATTTTCATAACCTGACGACATGTAAAGATGGACCTTGAATATCAGCAAGTGAGAAATGCAAACAGTGAAGGAATAGATATCCGAATATACTGTAAAGGAATTCACGTGGCTGTGGTAAGGTGCTATCTTTTATTCCTGCTTATTATGGAGTCAATGTTATTCTTGTCTTTACCCCTATTTTGTTTCACCGTTTATGAAGTATGTAATGTTTGGCTGTGTCGCTTATCTAAATGTGTGAATGATGCTTTTGTTTAGAAGTGTACAGCTATTCAACCCATGAAACACCCTCATTTTCCTTAGTGATAGGCAGGGAACTGTCTGGGGAATCAATCTAGCATGTTCTGTCGTGCCATCCCACCCCCACTCCCAGCTACCTTTGACGAGGAAATACATCAAAATAGACATCTCCTTAAAAATGCATAAAATAATCTTTGGGATGGCCCAGGGGCCTCATTATCTAAGTTTCTTTTCTCCGTGACTGCTTTCAAATCTGACATGAATTTGCTTTTTTTAGACTGACAATCTGTAATGAATTTGTACTATCTAGACAGACAATCTGTAATGAATTTGTACTATCTATACAGACAATCTGACATAAATCTGTACTATTTCGGCAGACAATCTGACAAATTAGCACTATCTAGACAGGAAATCGGACATGAATTTGTACTATCTAGACTGACAATCTGACATAAATTTGTACTATCTATAAAGACAATCTGTTGTTGTTGTTGTTGTTGTTGGGCTTAACGCCATTTTTCAGCACACGATAGGCTATTCATGGCGGCCAGTATTATTGGTGGAGGAAGAAACCGGGAAATCACCGGAAAGAACCACCGACCCACGAGAAGCTACTGGCAAGTTTTCTCACATATCTACATTAGCCGAATCCTAGACTCGAACACACGCAGACAGAGGTGAGATGGCAGTGATCCGTAACGGACAGCGCTTTAGACCACTCGGCCACTCGGGGCCCCGACAATCTGTAATGAATTTGTACTCTCTAGACAGACAATCTGTAATGAATTTGTGCTATCTATACAGACAATCTGACATAAATTTGTACTATCTAGGCAGACAATCTGACAAACTAACACTATCTAGACAGGAAATCTGACATGAATTTGTACTATCTAGGCAGACAATCTGACAAACTAACACTATCTAGACAGGAAATCTGACATGAATTTGTACTATCTAGGCAGACAATCTGACATAAATTTGTACTATCTAGGCAGACAATCTGACAAATTAGCACTATCTAGACAGGAAATCTGACATGAATGTGTACTATCTAGACAGACAATCTGACATAAATTTGTACTATCTAGACAGACAATCTGATGTGAATTTGTGCTATTTTTACAGACAATCTGATAAACGTTTTCCGTGTTTCAGACAATATCTGTAAAATGGAATCACCACCATATGATCTTTGGGAGCTGGTTTATATTCCTAACTCATTTAACCCATTTATACCCTTTTTCAATATTTTGAGCATAACAAATCAGAACACAGTGCCATTTGAATTTCAAAAAGCATTCTTTTAAAAGTACTACTGCTACTTTTAACATTTTTCAAAAATATCTGACTTCAAAACATTTTTATGCAGAAAAACTTTTGATCATTCGACACTCTTTTTTTATATAAAAACTGGTTCACCAATCTCTTAATAATAGTTGACCAACAGCAATTCATTTTCAGTTTTAAACAAAAATGAATTTGTATCACCATTATCTTCCAAAAAAAAATTATTTCTTTTATGTTATTGCTAAAATTCATTTGTAAGGCTGTTTGACTGATACATACATGTTTGCATTTATAGGATTCCACAGGGGCACCATGGTCATCAAGTACAGAGGACTCCTCCGGACACGTTGATGCATCAGAGGCTTTGAATGAATTTTCTTTGTGGCAAAGGAACTTTAAGCATTCTAAAAACCTTACATATGACCATGCCATGGCAATCTCTGGGCAAGTAACACAAGCATTCCAACCATACATATGATATTCTCATGGCAATGTTTGGGCAAGTAACACTAGCATAACAACCATACATTTGATATCCTCATGACTATGTATGGGCAAGTAACAATAGCATACCAGCCATACATATGATATTATCATGACATTGTATGGGTAAGTAACACTAGTATACCAACCATACATATGATATTCTCATGCCAATGTTTGGGCAAGTAACAATAGCATACCAACCATACATATGATATCCTCATGACATTGGGCAAGTAACAATAGCATACCAACCATACATATGATATCCTCATGACATTGGGCAAGTACCAATAGCATACCAACCATACATATGATATCCTCATGACATTGGGCAAGTAACAATAGCATACCAACCATACATATGATATTCTCATGACAATGTATGGGCAAGTAACAATGACATACCAACCATACATATGATATCCTCATGACATTGGGCAAGTAACAATAGCATACCAACCATACATATGATATCCTCATGACATTGGGCAAGTAACAATAGCATACCAACCATACATATGATATCCTCATGACATTGGGCAAGTAACAATAGCATACCAACCATACATATGATATTCTCATGGCAATATCTGGGCAAGTAACACTAGCATACCAACCATACATATGATATTCTCATGACATTGGGCAAGTAACAATAGCATACCAACCATACATATGATATCCTCATGACATTGGGCAAGTAACAATAGCATACCAACCATATATATGATATTCTCATGGCAATATCTGGGCAAGTAACAATAGCATACCAACCATACATATGATATTCTCATGACAACGTATGGGCAAGTAACACTAGCATACCAACCATACATATGATATTCTCATGGCAATGTTTGGGCAAGTAACAATAGCATACCAACCATACATATGATATCCACATGACATTGGGCAAGTAACAATAGCATACCAACCATACATATGATATTCTCATGACAATGTATGGGCAAGTAACACTGGCATACCAACCATACATACGATATTCTCATGACATTGGGCAAGTAACAATAGCATACCAACCATACATATGATATTCTCATGGCAATATCTGGGCAAGAAACAATAGCATACCAACCATACATATGATATCCTCATGACATTGTCTGGGCAAGTAACACTGGCATACCAACCATACATATGATATTCTCATGACATTGTCTGGGCAAGTAACACTAGCATACCAACCATACATATGATATTCTCATGGCAATGTTTGGGCAAGTAACAATAGCATACCAACCATACATATGATATCCTCATGACATTGGGCAAATAACAATAGCATACCAACCATACATATGATATCCTCATGACATTGGGCAAGTAACACTAGCATACCAACCATACATATGATATTCTCATGACATTGGGCAAGTAACAATAGCATAACAACCATACATATGATATCCTCATGACATTGGGCAAGTAACAATAGCATACCAACCATACATATTATATCCTCATGACATTGGGCAAGTAACACTAGCATACCAATCATACATATGATATTCTCATGACAATGTATGGCAAGCAACAATAACATATCAACCATACATATGATATCCTCATGACATTGGGCAAGTAACAATAGCATACCAACCATACATATGATATTCTCATGACAATGTATGGGCAAGTAACACTGGCATACCAACCATACATACGATATTCTCATGACATTGGGCAAGTAACAATAGCATACCAACCATACATATGATACTCTCATGGCAATATCTGGGCAAGTAACAATAGCATACCTACCATACATATGATATCCTCATGACATTGTCTGGGCAAGTAACAATAGCATACCAACCATACATATGATATTCTCATGACAATGTCTGGGCAAGTAACAATAGCATACCAACCATACATATGATATTCTCATGACAACGTATGGGCAAGTAACAATAGCATACCAACCATACATATGATATCCTCATGAAAGTAATTTTAAAGCGATGGAAGAAAATGTTAAGTTCAGTATGATATACAATTTGTTTAAAAGTTTCTTTCCAAATGCTGTACTCACATGGGGCTCCGTGTGTACGACAAACAGATTTAAATCGGGCCCCATGTATGGTAAGGCCACACCCGCTGCTCAGGAGGCGTGCGTGAAGATGGAGCGAGAAAACTAAACAAAAACAAGTTTATTAAAGAGGATAGAAATTGATGTAGCCTAACAAATACAATGAACTATTTATGTTAGGAAAAAATAACACAATACATTAATGAAAACTGGAAATATCATTATGTACAAATCAAACAGAAAACTTCAGTCTAATGTTACAGTATCGTTGGGTTTGTGTCAATGACACTGACATGGTGGCTGGTAAGTTTTAAAGTGCAGTGCGCGTCATGATTGGATGCTTGCGTACTGCGGTCTTGAAAAATAACTCAAACAAGGATATAGATTTATTATGGAGTCGGATCTTTCCATTAAGGGGGCAGGGGCCAGTATTTATGTACAAATTTAATGCCGCAATCAGTGACCTAGTACAAAAAATCATAAAAAAATCAAATACACAAGTGAGGTCAAGAATGTCCATATTTTGAGATACCTATATTAAAACAAAGCATACAAATATTATCCACTTGACCAGAGAAGTCAGTGGCAGTTCATAGCAGAAGAAGTTTATGCACCCCAACCCCAAATTTATACCTGCAATTTTCATGTCCGAAGGTCATTTTTGACACCATGTGATACTCACAGTGCAAACACAAGCCCTTTTCCTAGATTACAATTCTGCCAAACAGTGTGTACTAAACAGGCTGATGCAGTTGAAAATAGTTGTCATCCAAGCCGTTTTTGAGATATGCTCCTTGTCCCAAACCCACATGTTTACTGTTACGAGAGTCTAGCTCTTCTTCGTAGACAACTATTGGTATTTCACTATCAACATATTGCAGAGTAACTATGGAAGGTGTATATGCCTGACATCAATTTCAAGAACATCACAAGCCCGAAACACCTAGCTCACAAATATATCCATATATTTAATTAGTAGACAATAATTAATGAAAAAGTCACACCATAGCCATAAGTTAAGAAATTTGCCAGGGGCCAAATTACGAAACTGTACCCTGCCTCCTAAGATTTAAGGGTAAAACAATGCCATTGGAGTTGATGCAATGTTTACGTGATACGAACGTTGTTGAATGATGCATTGTAACATTGTATAAAAGGTCAGATTCTCTCTCTCTCTCTCTCTCTCTCTCTCTCTCTCTCTCTCTCTCTCTCTCTCTCTCTCTCTCTCTCTCTCTCTCTCTCTCTCTCTCTCTCTCTCTCTCTCTCTCTCTCTCATACACACACACACACACACACACATATATATATATATATATATATATATATATATATATATATATATATATATATATATATATATATATATATATATATAAAAGCATGTAGCGATCTCTATCCGTTCGCTTAAAATATTTGTATAAATCATGTATGTCTTTTTTCACTGTAATTTAAATCTTTCGATGGTGTTGGGTGAAAAAGATGACAAGCAAAGTCAATTTCCTCAAGAACGAGGACCGGATAAGTGAATTGTAATGCCACACCTTAGGATGTATATTAACAGATAAAACCAATTCACGTGGGGGGTATTTTTCCCACTGATGAGTTAAGTCTTTGTCAGGTGAACATCAGATTTATGACGTGATCAGCGTTCCAACTTTCCGTCACCATTTTTATTGAGACTTTGCCAGAAGTAGCTCATCGAATGTGGATGTGCATTTACCAAATAAGGATGCTGTGAATGATTTTACTGTATTATGCTCAATTCTGATGAGTATTGACCCAAGGGTTGGCAACCTACTGCACGCTTGCCGCGAGATGGCACGGCAATAAGTTTTGTGTGGCACGCAAAGGGAAGCCAAAAATCTCAATTTTAACAGCTATATCCTAATAGTGGCACGCGCTTGTTCATTTTATAATTAATTCGGAGAAAAGTGGCACGCAGTGTAAAATAGGTTACTGATACCAGTATTGATAAGTTAAACTTTTAGGGGATGTTATGAAGAATTTAACAATGTAGGATATGAGAGAGTAATACATCGGTAACTTTTATCCAAGTCAGCTTTCAGTCAGAGATTACCCAAGGAGAGTTGGAATTTTACAGCATGTCCATTTCTCAGTAGTAGAATTGTTCGTCTCCGATATTTTTGTATCACTGTCAGGCGAATATCTGCACGTGTCCCGCGTCATGCTCGCCCAGCTGCAGATCATTTTGTGGAATTTTATTTTGTCTATTGATGGGCATTCAATTCATTGACATGTTCACACAAAGAAAATGTTATTAAAAAATTATCATAACCTTCAAATACCCACTTATAACGAATTTGGCAAATACGAGCTATTTGTGGTTACATATTTTTTTTAATTTTTCCCACTTTGGTCTCGTGGTTTTTACAAAAACTGAAACAGTTCAAAGAAACAAGCTGAGAACAGTTGCAATAGAAACTTTTGTCATTTCATTTAATTCTTGTGTCAATTCTGTTTCATTTATTTAACAGGAAACCGTTCCTTGGAGGTGCCGCTGGTACGTATCATACTTTAATTGTTTTATTATAAAAGCGTAAAATAATTTAATTATGAAAAATAAAAGTGATAAACTGGAAAGAGTTGGAGCTGTGGATATCATAATTTTGTGGATGAAGTCCGTTGTGGAAAGCCAGGCAAATCGGTTTATAGATTTAGGTAGACAATAGGTACATGCAGTTAGGCAAGCGAGAAAGGAGGTATACATCTATATCGTTATGTAATGTAGTTTATGTGTATTTCATTTAAGAGCTGAATACACTGTTGGAGTCGGTAACTTTCTACGACTATGAACTCAAAAAAAAAACAACTTAAAGTATCTATTCTATTATTTTATATTTGTATATCTCCTCTCAGTTATTGAGCCCGGTTTATGCGTACGGATTCTTATTGAGGGCGTCTGCTACATAGCTATTTATAGAACAGGAGAATGGATATTTATAGAACACCTGAATGGCTATTTATAAAACAGGATAATGGATATTTATAGAACAGCTCAATGGCGTTATATAAACTGTGTGAGTCGGTAACTTTCTACAACTATGAACTCAGAAAAAAACAACTTAAATTATCTATTATATTTATTATATTTGAATAAAAATATTTCCTATCAGTTATTGAGCCCGGTTTATGCGTACGGATTCTTTTTGAGGGCGTCTGCAACGTAGCTATTTATAGAACAGGAGATTCTCATCCATTGCTCAATCAATAGCTCAATAAACGCAATAGCTCAATCAGTATCAAATTCTACCCAGTTGGACGGATAAACGGAACGTATACAGATGAGCAAGCGATTGAAATAAATAAACATCTATAAGCCCGCTTTTCCAATAAATAAAAATTAATTTAATCAATTCGTACATAGCCAAAATTTTACGTTCAACTAATGCAACAGATTTACTAAAATAAATATAAGGAATTAATGTATAACTAAAATCTCACTTTCAATTAATATGTGGATAAAATTTTACGTTCAATCCAACAGATTCATATTGATAGAATTTAGTCGTAGTGTTCAATTTACATCATTTACGAGTAGTGAATTCTGATTTAACTTCTACGTTTCTTCATGCACAACCATGTCCTAGCCTATAGCCTTTGTCCCTTTTTAAGACTGTCATCAGACCTTTCTTGGTTAATGAGGGAAACACAAGCATGATTCTCGACTAAAGAATTCTAAGCAAATCGGTCCTCTAAATTGTTGTTTTCCAAGTGTACGCCCTGACCAATCGGAAAAAACTGTTCACAAAATTTTCTAAAAATCATCATGTCTTTCATCAGATTTTAACAGCCTAAGAACCTGTTGCAATTGATTAGGATGAAATGTGTTTTCTTAAACATTTTGAGACAAAGCATTTTCCTGGCAACCTTGTCATTAACACAAACTGGGTTGCCTTAGAGATCTTGTTATGTAGGAGCCCCACATGTTCTAAGAACCGTACTAGCACAATGTAACATCAAGAGCTGCATATGAAATTATATTACACCATTGCCGCATCAGCCCCACCCCACTCCACCCCCAACATGATATAATTGTATAATGCGGGATTACAGTGTAACATACATTTTACAATAAGATATGACGCTTCTTCACATGAATTCTAAATGATTACAGCCGTTAAAAACAAAATTTACAAAATGTATTGCAATTATTGTTACTTGTTAAGGAGATGCTGTATAACGCTCTTTACATTTCAGGCATAGCTTGGAGAGACTCGGTGTGTTCCTCATACGATGTCTTCCACGCCTCCCTGGTTGAGGATACAACCTATTATCTCGCACTTGTTGCCACTCACGAGCTGGGACACTTGTAAGCACGCTCCATCCTTCTTTAATGATCACCTTCTAAAAGGAATTATTTCTTTGTACAACCGAGCTTTAATTTCACTTTTATTCATCTTGTCTATACTGTAAACCCTTTTCCTCATAACACCTTTAAATACTGAAGAGTCCACGACTACTGATATATGTTCCAGTGATAGGTGAAAGCATATTTTCCCATTGATCTTAGTCAAAAGTGCACTGTGATATTAGTCACAAGGACACTGTGATATTAGTCAAAAGTACACTCAGATATTAGCCACAAGGACACTATGATATTAGTCACAAGAACACTGTGATATTAGTCACAAGGACACCGTGATCTTAGTCACAAATCACTGTGATCTTAGTCACAAGGACACTGTGATATTAGTCAGAAGGACACCGTGATCTTAGTTACAAGGACACTGTCATCTTAGTCACAAGGACACTGTGATCTTAGTCACAAGGACATTGTGCTGTTAATCACAAGGACACTGTGTTATTAGTCACAAGGACACTGTGATGCTAGTCACAAAGACACTGTGATCTTAGTCACAAGGACACTGTGTTATTAGTCACAAGGACATTGTGATATTAGTCACAAGGACAACATGTTATTAGTCACAAGAACACTGATCTCATTCAAAAATACTCTTTAATCTGACACATTTCAACCAGATGAACAGACTAAAAAAAACTTATTCTATTTACTTTCTTAGTCATTGTCAACACGTTTTTGTTTTCTAATTACATGTTGTTTGTCATTATAAGTTTTAAGTGCTGTCTAGGTGATGTTCTGTGTTCGCTTTAATAATAATAATAATAATAATAATAATAATAATAATAATAATAATAATAATAATAATAATAATAATAATAATAATTATTATTATTATTATTATTATTATTATTATTATTATTATTATTATTATTATTATTATTATTATTATTTGTATTATATGAGTTTAAGTTTTGTATAAAATATCTTGGTTGTGCACCATAATTTTGTTGCGGCATTAAATGGCGCAAAGATACGATTCTAATATTTTGTCTCTCAGAAGGAAAATTTCATCATGGGTATGTACTATTTGGTATTTATGTCTCATTTTAAAGATTTGAAAGATTTTTTATATTGGAAAATTGGTGTTAGCAAGTCTTTCAGTTGTTAATTTATTGTCATCAATTTGCATACGAAAAGAAAAAAATCCATTGAAAGCGTCATGCCGCAGAACTACCTGTCCCTATTCCAATATCAAAACGGGGAGGGCGTTTGTCTTCCCTACAGATGGCTTACGCAACTTCAATGATAAAGTCTTTGATAGGTAAGAACATGTTTTACGTAATTTGATGCTCAACATTGAACTGTAGTGAATTCAAACTTAATTTTGAACAGAAAAAAAGAATAAAATATAGTTCTAAATATTGTATCCCGATATTTTAGAGATTTTTGTTTATGGAGGAATCCGATTCATAAAAGAAACCGTGCACATGCGAGACGCGTTTCAAGAACGTTTGCTATTAGTTGGCCCGGGCGCCAGAATTCTCGGGTGGCCAAAATAGCTGATAAACTTTGTTTTGAGAAAATTACCAAAACTGTGTTTGTGAATTTGTTAGAACGTTTTTGTCCAGTTTTCGTGGTGTTTTTTATAATTGAAAGAAAAATGACTCATATTTGCTCTGTGAAAATTTGCTTCGATTCGGCGAAATTTCTTAACATCTTTGTACTGTTATTGTTGTAAATAATACTCATTAGTATTTATTTTGGTTTGAAACCAGCGAATGTCGTGAGCTCTGTCTTGATGGAAAAGTAAGTTTTGTATGTTTGAACTGTTAGTTTAATGTTACAGTGTTGTAGCAATATGAGTCCTCTCGTCGATTAATGGGCCTAATGTGGAAATGAGACTTGCATAAAATGATGCTTGATTGTCTTGTGTGAATGATGGAATTTAGATATAAGGAAAAGCCACCAAACAAAATAAATTGCAGGAAAATCGTTGGCGGCCAGGGCTCAAATAGGGAGCTCATTGCGCTCCCCCAAACCCCATAGCTGGTGGGACGGGTTTATTGCACCTTCCCAAGAACCCTCCAGGAGTTTGGTCATTGGTGTCTCGTATTCTGACCCTTTGGGTCATCATAGTCACCCTGTGCGCTATTTAAGTCATTGTCCAAAAACACCATTTACTCATGGTAACCCACTGCGCTTATGTAATGATTTTATCAATGATTCAATATACTTTAAAAATATTGAACCGCTTTGATACGTAAGACATGTTTCAAATGAAGAGAATTTGCGCTTGTTTTACTTCCTGTCAGTTTCATGACTGCAGATTTGTAGATTTTAATGTTTAACCTTTGCAAATACTGGCGGAAAAAAACCAGAAAAAAATCTCAATATGAAAACAGTATATTGCTAATAGTTATATGTGGCATCGTAAAAGCGCGCTAACATTTGACACGCAACAGTTTTAAAAGTGTGTGGTTCCCAGTGATTGATTGTTTTCAAAGTCAATGGAAACTTACAACTTATAAACTTAGGGATTCTTTCCCGGCAACTAAAGACTTGACTGAGTGAATAAATGGATGCATGAAATTTGATTGAATGAGGATTAATGAAATTAATTTACTAGTATTGTAGCCTCACTTTATTGGTAAAATTGTGATCCTCATATAATTTCAATAGTCGAATCTTCTTGTAACCTGATTGATGAACATTGATCATATTTGTCATGAAGTTTCACGAGGACGAGTAGCCGGTACATAAGTTTCGAATCCTTGTCTCCGCTAGTGGAGAGGGCTTGGAGATAAATGTATTTATTTATTTTTTTGTAAATATGCTATCTTCATTACCTTCCAACAATCGGGTTGTTTGTAACCTATTGTTTGGGTACAAGTAATAAGTACATATTTAGTATGTTTTTCGAAGATTATTACACGGTAACGTTGATTTCAGATTTTGTTTTCAGCCAGAAATGGGGATTAGGGTGGGTGGGATGTAATTCATGCAAATTTCGGGAAATCCCAAAAAGTCTAATTACTTGTAAATTAATTAATGAATTCCTTCTTTCAGCCTGTCGGCTTACCATGATCCTAGGCACGGTAATTGTTCTCAAAACTTCATCATGCACTGGGCAATCTACACAGTTGATAACACTAGAGCCAGAAATCTACACACGTTTTCCTCCTGCAGCATTAGCTACTTCACAAGAAAACTGATTTCACTGGGGTAATGACGGATTTATATGCAAACACACTATGATATATACATTGTCTTCTGCTGCATATTACATTTTATATTTCTCTCAACTCTAGCAGAAATATTGAATTTATTTTAATGAGTATTCATGATTATATATGTACAGGATTTGGCGAAGACATTCGAACCTAATATGTATAGAAAGGCAGAAAGGATTGCAGTCAGATACATGCATACATATCTAAATAAACATATAAACTTACAGAGAACGTGGATTTTGGATTTCAACAAATTAAACCATTTTTTAAATAAAACACCCCAAATATTAAACTTGACGCTGAGATGGATATTTGCCTTGAGACACAAATGGTAACAAAAATATAAATTCAACAAATAATATATTTCCTCGTAAAAAAGTGACATTTATAAAGACCTTATATTAATTCAATTCCAAAATAGTCCAAAAAGTTCTATCACCGTTCCCGATGAATAATGTCATAATTCTAGTAGTGTTGGAAATAAAATCTAACACTGAGGGTGTTGATGTGCCTTAAGTCTCAAAGGTACTAATATACCAGTGACCGGAAGTGTGATATTACAAGATGGAAATTACAGTCTACTAATTAATCACAATAGTGTAATCCAAGATGATATTATCTGAATTCCACTATAATTCCAAGTTAATGTTATTAAAGATCACTTTGTATTTCTAGGAAGTAATAATTTAAATAAATGATTTCACTCAAATGAAATACTGAACTCAACAACAATACTAATTCTGGCTAAGGATGTTAAAGCAATAATGGATAGATTTTGATATAAACAAGATTATATTCTTAGAAAAATAAGACAAAAGAAGTGCGAAGATGTGGCACAAAAGTACAATTTTAGAACAATATGTTACTAAAATTGCAATAAGAAATGTGGTTAATATTAGGTAGGCTATGTATTTTTCATGGGGAATGCCGATGTCCTTGACTTAGACCCAAATAAATATGTTGACTTTTATTGATAATTCTCCTATTATTTAACCCACATTCCTAGAGAAATAGTTCCTTTGCATAATGTGTTTACAGAGTGACGGGGTCTTGTTAGGTACACAATGATCTTGATTTTGGGCAAGGTCAAGTTCATTATATAATGATATGAACCATATAGTCATAGAGAAAACAAACTTACAACAATAAAAATTACATATACATAACAGTGGAATGATGATATGTGTTTCCTCTTCGTACGTATGTATATACTTTTAAAAGCATCAAATCTAAATTTTAAATTCTATATAACCTGTGTCTTTTTTAATATGGCAAACTAAATTAAAGTCCAGTGGACATGACAAGTAAACTTGTTAAATAGCAATCTTGCTTTTCCAGACATAGCAATGAGGTTTCAGCTTTCCTCAGAATGAAAATGACCTACCAATTACACGGGATTTTTCGCTAGATTGAATCACTCCACGTATCCAGTTTAACCTATTGATTCGAGTCGAAAAAGAGAAAAGCATCATCATATGGCGACAGAATATATATTATTTAGCGCACTAAATGTCATACTTGTTCTTACCACTGATCAGAAAAACAACAACAATAAAGCATGCATATATTCATCGATAAGCAGAGATTTTTTCGACGTAAACGTTAGTGGAATATTAATTGCTAATTGCGTTGCAATGAAATCCAAGAAATAAATTAAATCATACATACATGCATGCATGCATGCATGCATGCATGCATGCATGCATGCATACATACATACATACATACATACATACATACATACATACATACATACATACATACATACATACATACATACATACATACATACATACATACGTATCATTAACAGTGCAAGCGTGTCAGTTTCTATACGTATGCTACAAATATAATTAATGTATTTTAATAATTTACAGGGTCAACAGGTGTACACGCCAGCACTCTTTTACGGATCAGGAATATACAGTCTACAGATCAAAGCCGATCGGTGGGGAACAACTCGGCTTAAATCAGCAGTGTCAGGTGTACTTCGGGGCCGGATCGTATGCATGTTATAAGGTATGACAACTATTATAGCTTATTTACCCCATTATAATATTCTTTCACTTCGTCTTCATAGTTATATAAGACACATCAAGCTTTGTTATGTTGGTCTCTTTCTTTAGTTTTTCTTTCTCGCCAGTGTCGTCGTATTATTCTTCACTTTTTGTTACCACCACTGTCGCCATTATTGAAGGACAAAAAACTGTTATTTAGCAGTTTACAGTTATAATATTTATGATAGCCTGCCCATCTTTGCTACGTTATCGTTTTTTCAGGAATGAGCCATTCAGCATTCGATATACAGTATCTTCTTTGCGACACCATAATCGATATATTGCACTTAGTGAAAATACTGCTGAATAAAAATAAATACATATACTCGGTACCCTTGAATTGATAGAACAATCTAAAATCATTTTTATGAATTCTATAACGATATTAATCAAGTATTGGGAAATTTGACGAATGATAGATCATTGCACTGACCTAAGACAAGGGAATATATAACAGACCAGGTGACTCACTATACTGATCTGAAAACTAAGCTCCACAAGAGGTCTATATTTGGTAAAAGCAATTTCAAAAGTGTACTCATTAGTAGTTTTTCAATAAATCTAAGAACATATTAAACAATTCGTCTTATAAAAATATATTCTGAATAAGTTACTTCAGATTGAAATTGACTCAAAACGACTCAGTTAGTATCTGTCATCCCAAAAAAAAATATAAATTCTCGAAACCTTCAGTCTATGTGTGCCCAAGATTCCCGCATCTACTCATTGTTTTAATTACATAGAACACGATTGTGCGGGGTGGGGGTTAGAATACAACATAATGTAGACAGAAAAGCTCACACTTTGCAACTCTGCAGCCGCGGGATCAATACGGGGTTTGTGAAGAATCAGTGGGAAGTGGTCAAGCATCCAAGCACATCGATTGCCTACAGTTTCGCTGGCTTTCTCCAAATAAAGGACTACATTGAATCCTCATTTGATTTATCACAAAGTTTTCAGTTTGGAAACGGAAGTTATGCAATTTCCATTAATTAAAAGAGTTCAATATTAGACAGATAGTCTCTATCTATAATTTATAATTTTTTTTAGTATTAAACAAAATTTCTTATTTTTTGCAATTTAAAGAAAAATAAAATCAGATGTTTAATCTTTACTAGGGAAAAGACATGTGTCACAAAGGAATTCGTTGTCTGACATCAACCGGTTGCAACGGACGCCTTTACTTGGTATTAGATCATTCCCCGTGTCAAGGGCAATCCAACAAGGTAAGATTTTTCTTTATGTTTGTTTCATCGAAAAAAAAATAGTTTTATTTAGTTTTCTTCTTTTCCTTTTTACACGTGAATCATGTCTTAATGCAACAAAGCTGGCCTGACAAATGAAAGACAATCTATTATACAATGAAAGAAAAGAACACTTCAGTGAGATCTACATACATACATACATACATACATACATACA